>UXGC01000848.1:5180-20767 GCA_900480045.1 Eurytoma adleriae
TCTGACTACACTCGGTTTATACTACTTTATCGCATTAAATGCAGTACATTATTACAATAGGGGGTTTAACATCCTTTTTTATGAAAGAATTTTAATTAATTGTCTTTTTAAATACTAAACGTTAGAATAAATTGCATAAATCTATCATTCAACATTGTAAAATTCAGTGTTACAAGCTGTGCCTGACTAAACCGGGAGCATTACTACTTACTATAGTAAAGAATGTATGTACATTTATTGTAGATACTGTACTAATTCTTCGCAAATAATACATAAATTAATTTATTATCTTTAAATAATTAATGTTATTCAATGACTATGTGATTATAAAAATTCATACATTTTACGTATGATTCATAATTGTAAAACTATATTTTATGTAAGTTATGATACATATGAAATTCGAAAAAATAAAATGCGAATACTTGTCAATCTATTATAATACGAGTATATCGTCAATAATTAAAAGCCTTTTAGAGGTACACAATAATATCAACAAATAAAACTACATTTTCTGATATTCGAATATAATATACAACTGAAGAAAAATCTGCGAACACAAAAGTGTCTTTGGTTGTACAACAAGCCTGGTAGAAAGCTAACATCCGCTGGGTGGATGAGTTTCTGAAAAGCTCGGTGCAAGAATGCTCGTGCCTGGCTTGTGTAAGAATCCGCGGCGTCTGCGGAAAGAGAGCCTTGGAGGATACGCGAAGGAAATTTCGCGAAAAGTAGCGCGGCCGACTCTATGACATTAGAAAGGTATAGAGGGAGCAGCGGAGAATACTTCGTTACGGGTCCTCTCTTTTTTCCCCGGGAAATAGAAACCGTCGGTACGTGCGAGTCTTTTTGTGCGAAAATTCGTAGGCGGCGGCGAAGGGTGGGGTAAAGTGGCAACCGCACACTCGAAAAAAAACGTGTACCGAGGAAAGAAGAGAGGATTGACTCGTTGATTGAATGATCGAATTTCGCCCGGCGCGGTGCTCGAGTTTAATTGGGGATAAAAGCTGCCGGATGTGGATGCTCCGCGCTGGGTGCAATTCATTTTTTTTCGCTTGAGGCTTAATGTTGTTAATAATCGTCGAAGGTTGATGCGGCTAACTCGGTTTACCGGAAGACAAGTGTTATTCTATTACGCTGGATACATTAGCGGCTATTTCGGTCAGAAAGTCGATGGTTTTAACCTACTTTTAAGAATGTCGTATTGAAAGTCCACTGTTAAACCCACCAACTATCAAAACGGGATCAATTTCGCAAGGAAATTAAAAAAAAATTGTTTTAACTATTTTGCAGTTTGTAAAGCAACAAATTTAAATAAATATATATGGAGGTAAAGAAGATCAAATCGTCTTCATTGACACCATCGTCTTCTTCGATATCATCGTCTTCATCGACACCATTATTTTCTTTGACATCGTCGTCTTCATCGATACCATCATCTTCTTTGATATCATCGTCTTCGCCGATACCATCGTCTTCTTCGATATCATCATCTTCATCGATACCATTATTTTCTTTGACATCGTCGTCTCCATCGATACCATCATCTTCTTTGATATCCCCAGTGATGTTCGATGATAGTTAAGTTCCTGGTCAGACTGAATTACCTGATGATATATGTGCAAGCGTACGTCGACGTCATGTTGATCCTGATCGAGGGTGATGACTAAGCTACAAAAGCGATTCTTATAAGATTTGCACTTGGTATAGTGGAAGCATGGTGCAGAAAGGAGGAGTTATTCGTCACCCCTAGAAAAACAGTACTGGTAAACTTTACTAACAGGCATTAGGTCAAGGGAATGGGACCTCAAATCAAACTGGGGAATTGCAGATTCTCTCCAAGAAGGTAAAGAACATGATGAGATTTGTGTTCGATTCAGAAGGGGCAGACACCTATAGGTGAAGAAATTAAGCTCCATCGCTGCCTTTTGGGGTACAGTTGAATGAGCTTACAGAAGAGACTTAGAAGCAAACCTGAGATCTCAATTTAAGGCTGCTGCAATGGCTTTATATGACGTTGCTGTCTCAATGGAAAAAAAGATTTGGGCTGACGGCAATATTATCGTCATTACAGCAATACTAGTATTCCTGCAGTGACTTGTGATATGCCCAAAATGGTAGAATTGATTCAGCTATGCCAGAAGGTTAGATTGCAGGTTAGCTTCTAGAACGATTTTGTTTTTGTGACTAGAATATTGTTGCTACAACGATCGGTATTGCTGCAGCACGCTTACCATTTTTTTCAGCGGTTAAACCAAAGTATTACGGTCATAGCAAAAGAAGATAGAATAGGTTCAGGTGTAAGTTCAAAACCGGAGCTACGACACTGGACATACTGCAAGGATTAGATATGAGTGAGATCACGAGCGTAGGCAGTTCAACGGCCTTAAAGAAGATGGTATGTGTTTTAAGTATTACAACCCAGTCCTAGAAAGAAAACTATCATTATAGCAAAGAATACTCTTCAATTTTAGTCAAACGCGAACTGTCTTGAAACCATACTCTTCGAAAATAAGACAAACCATTGGATGAAAAGCTTACAAAAAATGAGGAGTAACCGTAACACATCTTTTTCCTCTCACGTTCACGAGCGACTATACGTACACGATGTAAAACTGTCGGTCGTAAAACGACAGCAAGCGTACCCCCTTCTCTCTGCCTCCCCTTTCAAGGGTTCGAACGAGTCCGAGGGTGGCGTTTCTCTTCCTGCAAGGAGTTTTCCGCCTATTGTGCGAGCCGACAATATCGCGCGGTGCGATACAATGCCGCGCGCGGGCGTGGGTGGCGGCGCGCGTGGTCCACTCGAGCCGCGCGAACAAAGCTACTCCCGCACGCGCGACCAACTCATCCGCGCGAACGTCGCTCTTTTTTCACCCCCCACTTCCTACCCGTCGTCGCTCCTATTTATTTTTTTCCCCGAGGTCGCGCGGACCTTCGGGGCGTGGGCGGAATGTAAGCGACGCCGGGATTTCAATACCATCTCACGACTGAGTTACGCCGCTGGGAACCCGGGTGGAGTAAGCTGGATTAGGCCTTTTTTACGGCTGCTCCGCCCGGACGGTAGCTGTCGCAGTGGACAACGCGAGCAGATAAAACCGTAAATTGTGATGACATTTCATTTCTACACCTGAGGCGAATACTTCGCGCGTAGGTCGTTCGATCCCGGCTAAATATATTTAGCTTCAGTTATGATATTGGATTTTTTTTTCTTTCGGACTACTCGTCACGCCTACTCTCTTATTAAGGAGGTTCCTCAGAGGCCGGTGGAGAGGGGAAACCGCGAGGTAATCATCGGTTTTGACAGTTATACGGGGCTTGTAGATGACAATTTCATGTTGCTGTCGCCTATATAAAAACTATTAGCTATAGGCGCTATCGCACGACGAAATAAAAATTACTTTATTTTCCGAGCGGTTATACATTCCATGTAATCACAAACCAGTTCTAAAAAAGTGTCTTAATCAATCAATCGGAATCAAGATTTCATCGATAATATAAATAAGAATATTTTTGTTTGTATTTGATCGAAACTCCACAAGATCTAGCCTTTAGAACAAAGCCGCATTTATAGTTTTCTACCGCGCACGCGACGGATCCTTTGTGTTAGGCCACCATAAAATGTGCCTTGTTCCTTGTTTATTGCCCTCGGTCCCGGCTGGTTTTTCCTCTCGGACCGCGAGGTCTTCCCTTTCTCTACGATTTTCCGAGAGGAAAATTTTTCTTCAGACAAAATTCGTTAGGGACTTAGAATTGAATACGTTACACTCCTCAAATGTACCAAATCCTTTAACGCGACGCGAAGCGGAGAAAAATTAGCTCTCCAGCGCGAAGTGATTCACTCTTCGATCGTATAACGCGCGGGACCTCCGAAAACTTTCTGAGGCCCGTAGCTAAATCGCGCCTTCCTCGCGGTACCGCGTTTACACTCCGAGGAGCGCCTCATTTTTCCGCGCGATAATCCTTTCCACCTCCGCCTCCTTAACCTCGTTTCGCTCGAGCGACGCGCCGCGGTGTTATCATTCATTGGCCGCCGCGTCTCCATTATGCATTCAGCGGGAGCGACCGAGGACGAACGGCACCGAGGGGAGAAAATGGAGACGCGCGCGTCCGGCTTTGCCGCCGGCAGCGCGTAAGCTGGATCGCTCGATGGGGGGGACGGACTCGCGGTTAACGCAGGGCTTGCTGCACAGACCACCAGGTAAGTCCGCGGCCAAATGAGATTCGCTCGGCTTGGCTTCGCGATTCGCCGACTTTTCAACTGTCGTCTCTTTATACGCCAGCCGGTTTAATGCTCGGATGTCTATGTATGAATGCGCGCGTTCGTATACTCTTGGGAACAGAAGTTACTTTTGCTCTGCCTTTTTGCTTCGGTTGAGGCATTTGGACTGGAGCTTTTTTTCAATAAGGCGATTTATGTGCAGCATGATTTGCAACAAATGAAATAGTAAAAATTACATTATTTATCTAAGAAAGAGACAGTCCTCCCGGTCTTGGGATTCTCCCAAATTTTTTTAAATAATTCTATGATAAAAAATAATGAACACGTGTCTCAGGATTTATCTCATGGATCCTATTAACAAAAATAGGATACATTATTAACAAATCTAAGAGAAATATGTATTTACGAGAAAAAAATGAAAATGTAGTACAATATAAAAGCTACGATTTGAGACTTATGAAATTAAAAAATCTTCATTGGCTAAAAAGTTATTGAAAATTTATTAAAAATTACTAAGGAAATTTAAAGTAACTTATTTTGTACCAAATTTCTTCAGTTCCTTCAATTGTACATTTTTTATTAAACTTTCGTTTTGCAAAATTTTAGAGAAATCCAGAACCTGGGGTGTGGAATCTCTCCTAGTAAGTACTGAATATTCATTTTCCATCAGTAGTAAAGAGGTTACTCTCGGATAAATACGAAATTGGTACCCCAATCAAAAGAGGGTGACAATCACGAGTAATAAATTATCTTTCCCACGCGTAACGAACACTACGAACTAATACTCCGAAAGAAAATTTCCGATCTTTTAAATGTTACGTGCACAATTCTTTTTTTATTATTATTTAAATTTTGCCATTCTCAATATTTGCAGTTAACTGATAACTGTTATATTTACAGCCAATTAATTCCGGTAAATCTCGTATTGTGTGAAAATTTTATCGCCAGTCGTATTTTATTTGAACGACAAAGTAATACGTGAAAATGATTCCACGAAATGTTATTAAAAAGAAACGAAGCTGCAATAAATAAATGATTAATTTTCGCGAGAAAATATACAAAACTGCAGTGATATCGTTTCGTGGAAAAGAAAACCGGATACATTTACTTACACGATGTTTTTTTAAGACACATCTTTATTTTTGCAAATGCAGTGGCGTATAAAAAAATTATATCGTGTACTTACAGTTTAACTAGGAAAATTGTATATAAAAACCGTGAAACAAGTACTTTTGGAAAATAAAAATGAAAGGATTTTTATTTTTGTAAATGCAGTGGCGTATAAAAAAATTATATCGTGTACTTACATTTTAACTAGGGAAACTATCTATATAAAAACCGTGAAACAAGTACTTTTGGAAAATAAAAATGGAAGGATGCGTAAGGTCGCTTAATGGCGAACTTTTTGCAGCTTTCCTTATAGCAAACGGGAATCTCGCTCTCTTTCTCCCCGGCCGGACACAAAGAGCGAAAAAACAGAAAACGCGCAGAGGCGCGAAAAAGCGCAATATCAGCGCCTTTAAAAAAGACTCTCCTGCCTCTCCGGCACGAGCGCGAGGGATCGAGCGAGAAGGCAAGCCGGAGAAATAGAGAGAAAAATAGCGAGAGGGAGCGGGATGAAAGAGAGACCGAGCGAAGCCGAGAAAACGTCGTCGAGCGTTTCGCTCACCTAATGAAAAATAATTAAACAAACAAAACGAAGCCCGGCCCTCGGGGCTTTTATGCAACTTGCCGCTCGGGCTTTTCCCGGCCTTTCTCCATTTGGTTTCCTTTTATTCGCCACACCAACGCTTTTGCCCCCCTCCCCTATCTCGATCCCTTTCCCGTTTTTCTCCCCCGCATCCTTCCGCCCGCCCCGCTTCGAATTTCCTCCCGCGGCGAGCGAGCGAGACGCCGGGGCGGAGGAAGAAAAACTGATCAGAATTCCGGTGCAGGTGTCGAGTGCGTGTCTCGGTTACCCAATGCGAGGGAGTTCGCCCACCGCCGTCGGCTCTCCGCCTACCCCCTTCGCTCCGCCGAGCCGCAGGTCCAAATGCGCGGGGAGTCCCTAGGCCGCGGCGGGAGTGGCCCCGGCTTTCTTAACGGCTTCTGTCTTCGTTATGCCCTGTTATGCCTTGTAATGCTCTGACTTTTATTGCGATCGACGTTCTAAAATTGGACGAGGCGCGTAAAAATCCCAGATAGAGATCAAATGGAAGTTAATGTACTCGGGTCTTGTTGATTAGTTTTCTTATAAAGGAAAAAATTTAGGAACAAAATTATATCAAAATTATTATATAGTATTGGGAAAAAATCCAAGGATTCATTTTTCATTAGTGAATCAAATTTTATCGTAATTAAATAGTTAGATGGAGTTATCGATGGATGACGAGTGCACTTGTTTAATATTAATAAATTTGCAACATTTCGGAAACAAGTTCATTGCCCTTCCCAAGCATAATTGTAAGTATAGTCACACAGTGAAGGTTACACCAACGATTGTTTTAAAGGGTAATGAACTGATTGCCGAAACGATAAGCATTAGCTAAAACAGGTGTACTCATAATTAAAGGACAGCTTTACTTATATGTCAATACAAAATGAGTGATAAGCTAATACACGATGCAATTTAATATGTAGATAAAAAGGTTCAGTTTTTAATAAAACAACTTCTGCGAGTTTTCAATTTTTTCCAACTAAAATAACAGGAGAATCTGCAAATTGAGACTCACTTTTAAAAAAAAATTAGCCGAGATAACAGGTTTTACAAGTGCTCTTATGAACTTGAAAATTTAATGAAAGAGATGAACAGATGGACAAAAGATGCTTTTTAGATTACAAAAGTACGCAAATCCCTGTAGGATGCACGAAAGGCGGCTGTTAAAACATAAAACAAATTGATAAGCATTGTTAAAAATCAAATTTTTTTCAGAGACAAACAAAAAAATTGAATTTTGATATTTCTGTTTCCACTTTTATTAGCTTCCATTTGTATATTTGTATCGAAATAGGTTTCGAATTTTCGAACTTAGCATCGATTTCCGCTCGCGCAAAAATAAAGGCAAAAGAAAAATAAAGCAAAAGGGAGATCTACGGATTTGCTATTCACTTTGAATTCGACTTCTTTTTGCCGGGATAAAGAATCCATTAGTTGGGGACTGAACCTAAAAAAAAAAGGCTACTAATGCATGCCTCGCCATCAGTATTGGTTATTCTTTTGAGCATTTCCATTCACGGACGGCAAACTTAAACATCGCTTTATATTTTCTAAAGTCCACCTCGCTTTGTTACGACCGGCGCTTTTTTATCGCATTAGAAAAAACCGGGATATCTGTGGAATAAAAACGCCTACCCTTTGGCATTCGCATCACGACTTTTGCTTCCTCGAAAGGAAGAAAAAAAAAATAAACCGACTGGCAGAGTGACATCGTATCCCGTCGAAGCACCGAGACGTTTTTCTTCATCGACTACACGCGCCCGTCTTTCCCGTGTGTGCACACACGCCGTCGAGCTCTTGAATGAGACTCGCGCTACATGCATTCCTCGGTCGTTCGAGCGCGGCTTCGGAGGCCGTTTCGCAAACACTTGAAAAATCATGACCGAGTGCGCGCTCGCTGCCGCGCCTGTGTACCTGCGCCCCCGCCGGTTCCATTACCTTGCGCCGGCTCGAGATAAGCTTGCGGCTGCGCAACCGACGATCCGTTTGAATATATCGATAAAAAGTAACACCCGAGGTGGTTCTCTTCATAACCCGATTAGTCATGAATTTTAATATGTTTCACAGTGTAATTACCAATGTTTTCTTGTGTCATAAAAAACTTGGACTGTTGCCTCGTGAATTGCAGACGAAAGAATTGAGTCGTAAAAAAGAACTGTGACAAGGAAAAAAATTTCGGTGGAATAGTAAAAAAATTAATTGTCCAAATATATTTTGTTGCTATATCTATAACAAAAGTTACCAATTGGTGCGGACCAGTAATTAATTCACTAATGCAGCATCCAAATTTGTTAGTTGAATCGCAATGTGATTATTCTAGCAAATAGTGTATTTTATGCAAAAGAATTAAATTATATGTACACTACATTTCACTGTCTTTATAAGTGAGAATAGACAATCAAACTGAATATTCGTGTCTCGAATATTCAGAGCTTTCACTGAAAGGGTGTAAGAAAATTCGAATTGCCCGACCGATCCTGATGATAAAAAAATGTACATAACGTTAGTTCAGGTCGAAATACCTTTAACAGGTGATTACCCAATATCCAATACAGTTGTCTGAGAGAAAAAAGCACCGACGGGTTCACTGAACCATAATTTACACTTTACCAATAAGTACTTGTTAAGACCTTACTTTTTGACTCAAGCAGACAGTTTTTTTTCTTTTCGAAATAACTTTATATATATTTTCGTAAAATATTCCCCGTCTCCATTTTTTCAACATCTGCAGAACCATCTCAAGGGGCTGAGACAAATAATTGATTTGGTCAGGCCGTTCGAGTCTTCTTATACACTTTCATTAATTCTAAATTGAAATTAATTTTTCTTGATTAAAAGTTTTGACTCTTATTACGATCTCCTCATTTACAGTATCTCCATTTCCACGAATTGTACACCTTTTAAATATTCCTTTAAATCTCTTTGATAAATCAAACTCAGCAAATAAGAGGCCGTCACATTTCTCAATGCGCGATCGAAACGCTTACCGAAAAACGTACCGATTGAACGGAGAATTTTAAAAAATGAGCATGATTTACGTACACGGTGCGCTTTTGATTTAGGGCCGAGCGATACGCGGAGCTCACAATACGCGCGTTTCGGCCGCCATTATTCGAATACCCCGGACTGGTAAAATTGAAAAGCTTTTGGAAATTAATAATTGCCGATGACCGGAATGGGAGCAGGGCGACGCGCGAAATCAACCGATCCGTTATGGGCGAGCGAGAAATTTGCGCCCGCTGTACAGCGCGTTCCTCCATTTTCCGCGGATGCCGCATTGCGCAGTCTCCCGTTCCTGTATTTACCCGGGAACGCGCTTGTTTTACGCCGCTGGCTCGTTTCGCGCGCGTGTTTCCTTTTTCGCGCGCCTGCTCGTTCATGCTTTCTGAATTTCGCCGTGACGCATATACTCGATCACAGGAAAAAATTGCTTACCGTGGGTATTAAAAATGCTTAAAAGGGTACGAGTGACAGTGAGTGGTTGACTTAAGTAATAATATTTGGTAAAATTCGTAATGATGCTTGTATATATAAGCTAGTTATTGCTTGGTTTACCGAATAAATAATTACTAGTTTGTTACTACATCTAATTAGATAATTAGATCAACTATACACGGTAAGAATAGTTAGATAAAAATTACTCTCCTTTTTACTACAATTACTATGTTAGTAATATTAGAATCAAATGACCTTTTTGGTAAAAATATCTCAAAACTTGATAAAAATTACCATAAACGTAGTAAAAATTACAATTCTTTTATTATTTTTTACAACATTGTTTAGAAATTTTTATTAAGCGTATATATTTTTTAAATGTTTAGATTATACGAATGCGGATCGGAATAGAACCGGAATTGGATTATGTCTAAACCAGAACTGTGAAAATACTAGTCTGAAAATATTTATTGCAACCATTTTTATTGGTTAAATTAAGTACCGATCGATTCATTACTTTGAAGATTTGAAAATTTTTTGTATTAATTATTGGTTAACCTAAATATTCTTCTTTATGCTGTCATTTTAAGCAATTAATTGCTTAGCGCAAACAATTTTTTTCACGATATTTTACAGGCAATTTTTTAAATTTTGAGTTGAAAGTATAGGAGAAGCGTAAATAATGAAGGTACCGAGATCAAAGTACTGGATCTTGCTATCGGCGAAGGTGTCATGTCTCGCCGGGGTCCGCCTCCCGAAAGGTTTTTTCGCCGAACACTGAAAAAGCCGCTTAGCGATCGGAAAACAACTTATCTTGAATTGAATGAGTATCGGATTACGTGAAAAGGAAAGAATGGATTTTAAAGCCTTTTAAGGATGTTGCTGGCGTAGGCGCCGGCCATCGATTTCCTCCGAATTTACATTATTTCAGCGGAACTCATTCTCTCGCAGATTATACGGACGAGGGTCAGAAAAGGAAAACAAGACCTTAACTATCAAATCTCCTTCTGGCGATAAGAGTACTTTGAAGGGACTGAAATAAATTTCTTAATAGGCTTATCGATTTCGAGAAAAATACTAAGAATGATAGTTACATTTCTAACTACTTATTTCTTGTGAATGCTACGAAAAAAAGTAAATTAAAAAAAATTAATTGAACGATCTGAAATTTGAAATCACAACAATCACTATTTCGTTACGTAAGGTACTAATTACTATTAACATTAATAATTCTAACAATTTTTTAAAAATGGACCATCAAAGATAAAAGTGGTGAACTTGCTAGAAATTGTGAACTGGTCCTTTATCACTCAGATATCAGATATGAATTAAGTCATCTTCAGCAACTGTTCATAAATAAGTTTTTTTAATATGATTAACGATAAAATGAAAATCCCACCAATTCTCATATCTTAAAAAAAAACACCTTCAGGGATTTCCTAAAAGCCAAAGTTCAAAAGTTTATGGTACGAATTTACTATTTCAATTTGTAAAAAATTCATCAATGAAGTTTTTGAATAGATTAATAAGACAGTTATTAAGTTTTTTAATTTTCTAATTACCCTGAAGTTCATAAATAAATAATTTATTTTGATATTTGGATGCATCAATATAATACTTATATATTTTATGAGAGAATACAAATTTAAATAGAAAGTATTTGTTGATAATAATTAAGAATTTTCCTGAATTTTATTAAATCAGAATCCAAAAATTGAGAGAGTAGATATTTCCAGTATTATGAAAAGGCCAGTTGCAATTGTGTCAACTGCTTCTTTCATCCCGAGACCTCAATTTCACGATCAGTTGGACGTCTCTCGAGGGCCGAAAGTTCACGATTACCATGTAAGTCGCGCAATCGTAATGTCCTCCTGGGCCGGACGAGCTCGACACCTGCTGCACACGAAATGGCAATTCGTTTCCTCGCCGAGGCACCTTCGACGTCCCCTCCCGCCCTCCCTCATTAATGCGCGATTTAATCTTTATCGCTGTTGGCTGAACTGCAATTAGATGTATTATTGGGACACGCTAATTCGGTCTGTTTTCTTCTTCGAGTTTGTTTAATCGCGTTGGCATGCTGATGAGTTCTTTTGTCCCGTTAATTCCTTACTCGAAACTTCCCCGAGTAATAGCATTTTTCTCCGGGCGGGCGTTTGCCTCGCAGCGGAGTAGTATTATGCTAATTAAAATTTAAACTTCATCAAGTCGCGCTCAAAGAAAGCTCCCCCGGCGATTCGCACACGTTCGAATTTTTATCGCTAAGTAAATCGAGTTAACAGGCGAGCTGTGTAGCCTCCTTTTTTTACTTTCCCTCTGATTACGCACACAAAAAAGAGGAAATAAACGAACGACTCAATTTACGTTTGTCCGTGGAATTTCTTCCGTCACCCCTCGGTCCGTATTAAAAGTCGGAACGAAATCAGTTACCCCCAACGCTGAGTCTACTTGGCCGTGTTTTACAAGCGACGCTCGAACGCCCAAACAAATCTCCATTCCGCTGGAGAAGTAAGTGCGAGAGATCCGACGCCGGCGATGTCGTCGCCGCAATTTTTTTCGCAAGTCGCGTTGAATTGCGCCTCCAAGTCGCAATTTTCGCCGGTCACTGACGCCGACGGAGCTCGCTTTAATATTCGACTATGAGAACTGCGTAGCTCGTCGCGAAGGAAATGACAATCTCCTACCCTCTGCAGAGAAATGGGGGCGAAGAGAAACTGTAAGATTGAGGATATTGATTGATCGGACAGTTTCAAGCACTGGATGATATAATATGTCGTTATATTAAGAAGATTATATTAGAAACAGAGCAGTGCCGAGAGTATTAAATCAATTTTTTTATTAAGTGGTAGAAAAAAGGAAAAGAAAATCAGATTTGTTACGTATTGATGTAATCAATCTTTTTGAAGAATAATAATGTGGCAAAAAAGTGCAGTAATTTATAATTCTGACCTGACTAACTAAATTATAACATTTGCTTTTTTCATCCAGTTTATGAAATTTATACATTTTAACAGATATTTTTTCATACACTTTTTATGTTAAGAATAAGATAAAAAATTGAATTATAATAACAGCAGTAGAATAATAATTGAAACAAAAAATATTTCTTCGCGCTTCATATCAGTAATTTATTCAATTTTTCTCGGAACCCAGTTATTTTACTCTCACTCCTTTTACACGCTTCGCCTCCACAATGATTACATAGACTTTCACTCACGCGATCGCGGACCTGATGGTCAGCTTACGACCTTTTTCTTTAGCCCATAAATAACCGTATAATGTACAAGCATAAAAAGAAACGCGAATGATATACAAGATAAAATAAGTAAATACATTTAGGTAGGTACACTCATAAATTATCATTTCACGATGTCATGAATATTATTTTAGTAAAATATTGACAATTTTTTCTAAGGCAAACGTTTTAATAATAAAGAAAAGAGAGAAAAGAATCTAGTCTAGTATTTTATTTTAATTTCTTATCCTCTCTTAAAAATAAAATAAAAAAGAGTTGTTGTTTATAGAATGTTAGAAGTGCTTTTAAAGCAATGGCAATGTGGATGCAAAATTCGAGGAAATAATTTTTTGAGGAGGAGCTCGTAAAAATAAGTTTTATGGCAAAATAAACGTGCTTTCAAGTTGACTTTTATTATGGAAGCCGGTGTCAACATTGAAGCGGAATAACATTTGTGTTGCCGTGAGTGCGAAAAATTGCATGGAATTACGGCGTATTATGTTTGCTAAATTCGAATATTACTGCAGGTCAGTCGTAGAATATTTTACGCTGCTTCAAAACAAGCATCAACAATATTTCATACTCCGAGAATGAAAATATTGTTAAAGTTAAATAATTAGCCTTTAGATTCATTGAGAAGTTAATAACTAAAAATTAATGATTTTCCCGGTTAATTAAAGTAAACTTTTAATACGAAAGTCAGTGTCAACATAGAAGCGGAATAACGCGTGTGGTGCTGTGAGAGTGAAAAATTTCTTGGAATTACCGCATTTTATGTTTATGAAATTCAAATATTGCTGCAGGTCCGTCATAAAATGTTTTACGCTGCTTCAAACTGCCGTCAACAATATTTCATATTCCGAGTATCAAAATGTGATTAAAGTTAAATAATAAGCCTTTCGATTCAGTATGAAGTAAATATAAAAAATTAATAAACTCCTCTCGGAAAATTCAAATAAACTTTTAGATGCAGATAGTTGACTATAATGAGGATGAAAATGAAAATTTCAAATTGATCGCCTCATAATCAAATTGCAAACTTTTGTCTTCCGCTTATTGCGCATGATATTATGAACCTAGCGTTCAATAATAATCATCAAAGGCTTAAATCATCCCGGCTAATTCCGAAGTTCGAAATGCAAATAGCAAAACTTACTTAACTGTTATTAGAGTAAACGGAAATACAGCGATTAACGATAATTCCTTTAAAACAAAGAACCCGGCCGGATTAGCCGAGGCGAGCTTCAAACCGGACGGGGCGATTGTTCGACCCCCCGGGGGGTACGGCGGACATTCTTCTTCCTCAACTTGTCACCGAGTCCGAAACAAAGGCGAGGTTCAACGAATCCATCGAGGAGAAAATTACGCTGAAAGCCGGCCGGCCGGGGGAGGGAGTTAAAATGGAGCGTAAAAAAAGAAAGGTGCCGAGTCAGCGGGCAATCGCGCGAAAAGCCGTAGCTCAGGTGGGAGCACCGACTATTCGCGGAGGGATGTGTGCGCGCGGGATCGGCTTCGCCTCCTCGAGATTCGTTCGGCGCATCCGGAAATTTTCACGGGATCCGCGCCCGCCGTCACGTATTCCAGAATGTGGATCATTCGAGTTTGTCGCGTTACAGACTTTCTTATTGAAATGCAAAAGTTCCCCAAGCGGACGATTCTCGCGAGGAATTACGACGCGCCCAAAACATGTTCGCTCGAAGAATTCTATTTCCCTCGTGAAAAATAGAAAAAAATTTAATTTCGCATAGTTTTGATAAAACGGGCACGTAAAATAGCAAGAGTCGTCTGTCACGGAGAGTCACCACTATGATAACGTTCTGTTCTGGAGCTGAACACGAATACAGTATCCATGATTGGATGTGGCCTCTTCAGGCTCATGACATTTCAAGGTCAAATTTGTTATTTACACAGATAGATTCTGGATATCCGAAAATGTTAACATAAGACATGCTCTTTAATGTATTTTTTAACATTATCCTGAAGGTTACCTGAAGGTCACGTAAAGGCCTCGTGAAGGTCAAAATCTATAGGTATTGTGCAGGACAAGAAAAGTCATATCCCTAGAACCAGTCCATTATACCTGTATGTTTCTGGATTACTAGATGGACCGTATCATTTTAAGCTTGAGGTCATTTAAAGGTCGAATTTGTTTTAGATATTCTTTAGGTTCTGGAGAAAAATCTGTGGACGCTCGCATTCTTTTGACACGGGGACCTCAAAAACAAGTAGGTATAATAGACCGATTCTGGTAATGTGATCTTCTTTGTCCTGTACGATACCAAACTTGTAGAAAAGTTTCATAGTGGAGTCTCTGGGGCAACTTTTTTTAATTTTCTGTGCCTGTATAATTAGCGCGAGGCTTTGAGGTGAGCGGAAAGTCGGGGAATCAATTTATAAAAGGGGAGAAGGAAATTTTCGCGTAAATCAAGCGCGGTTGAATTTCGAACGTCTGCCACATCCGGAGCACGCGTCTCCGCACGTGCACGCCCGACATCGGCCGCTTACGTGCCGCTCCGTTGGCGGCGGACCCCGCCGCACGCCTCCCGCGATGCCGCCGCGCGAGATTTCCCTCCGCGCGGCCCCGGCGTAAGGTAATTCGGCGGATTTCCGCGCCACGGCTGAATCGCAAATCTCCCCGCTTTATCATTCATCCTTGTACTCGCTTGTAAAGAGGGCCCACCCTCCCCTTTGATCCGACGGGGAGCTTGTGTTTTCGCGTGAGATGAGGAAGAGAGATTCTTCTCCTGGAAAAACGGGATCCGCATTTATTTTATGAACTTTGCCCCCCAAGTTTTCCTCTTCGGGTGGAGGAAAGTTTTTCTTCGTAAATTATTCAATCAATAGAATTCATTAAAAGTTCATTAATTCGGAACTTAGCAAAATGTTTCTTTAGAAGTTTATTAAGATCGTTATTTAGCTTTTATTTACAATTAAGGGTGAAAAAATTATCAGTCACTGAACAATTATAAATTGTAATGAAACATTATTTAGAAAGATAGCGTTTCATG
>UXGC01000848.1:21649-49646 GCA_900480045.1 Eurytoma adleriae
ACAGTTTTTAATTAATAAAGTTCATGATGAAAATCGAGTTTATTCTTTTTTAGTGAATCGTTCAAAGATAATAACAGAAAATCAAACAAGTAAAACCAGAACTTTTCATACGTAAAGTTATTCACAGCACTGATATTATTATCTGTTAGAATTTGGAACAATCCAATTCGACAATCGTAAATAACAGTCAATATAAAAGGTCGCATTGAATTTATAACATCCACCCTCCTCGCATATTGCCAGTTTCGCGTTGAATTCAATTCCTGGAAACGTCTTCCCGGATCATCGCGCGCGAACAATAATCCTCAAGCGTGGACGGAAGAGTCAAACAAACCGAATCCGGATCGATACACTCCGTCAGATTGCATTCGAGATAATCGCATCACCCAAGTCCACCGAGTACAAGGCAAATCCGAATCGATGACGGAAAAATGGAACGTAAGCCTCGGCTTGTCTCGTCGATACTTTATCCACCTCCTTTTCATCCGCGTGGAAAGCAGAGGGAAACAGAGTTGCTCGGAGAAGGAGAGAGAGAGAGGAGGGAGCGATGGGATGGTGGCGGCGTCGACGGCTCGGCGAGGAGATAATGCGACGCGCAGAGTCATCGCGGGTTCTTAGAACAAAGCCACCTCGCGACTCTCTCGCGCTCACGGCGGAGCCATAAGTCACGCGAAAAAAAGTTACAGAGCTGGCTCCACTCCAACGCTTTTGCCCGCCTGCATTTGCAAAGGGGATAAATTTATTACCGCGATGACCTGATAAACGAGCCGTCTCTCTCTCTCTCGCCTCTCTCACTCTTTCTCTTCGCTTGCCCGGCTGACTCTCCGTGTCCCTCGTCGCCGCTTCGCGGATCTATTCGTCTTTATTTGTCCGTGGCCGCTTTGCGCCGCCGCATTTTTTTCGCGCGTGCGACGAGCCGGAGGCGGTGAGCTTTTTTTCATCCCGGCAGGTTGTCGTTAAGTTAATTGAATCAGCTTGGATTCTGCTTTTATTAGCCGGGATTGCAGTTGAATGTAGTGTGTAATTGGAAATTTTTATTATTTGAGTATATCGCGTGGGGAATCGAGGTTTGAATTATTTAAACGTTACACATCGGCTTTTGGAATAGATAATGCCGCAAATGGTATTGGATGTTAAAATTTACCATTCGAGCTGTCAATTAACGTTTGGAACGTTAAAGTCCTATTATATGGATGAGTAAAGGATATTAGAAATCGAAATTGTCATCACTCCGCTTAATGTCATATTTTGTGTTACGGTCAGACTAATTGAAAAACGACTAAAAAATTAACTTAAAATTAAGAACTAAAAATACCAATTTTTTATAGACAATAGTTTGACTTAAAATAATTAAATGCTTCAAATAATCAAACTCTGTAAAAATGATCGTCAGAATAAAAAATATGAAGTCAACTATAGATAATATAAACCCAACTAGAATTTTATAAAACAATCCGCGAAGGAGAGTAGTCCGTGCGAGTTCGGTAGAGTCAATGCGTCAGTGACTACCCAGTCTAGTATGGAGTAAGAGCCTGAGGTTGCGAAGAAATTCCCGTCATCCTCAGGGAAAATATAAAATGCTGCGTAAAATCGAACCTTGCACACGTTGTATCGAAAAATACATGAGCGTTCGATACAAGAGCGAGGAGGTGATTTTACCTTCGTGTACTCGTTTCGTTCGTGCGCAAACATCACATCTCGCACTAGTATCAAAACGTACTATTTACATTGACTGAAGATTGTCCATGATTTTTTAGGCCCAAAAGACTTTAACCACTAGTTATTTGAAGTCGGTAGGGTCTGTAAAATAACAGCTAAACTGGAACGAAGCGAGTCTGTAGTGCAAATTCTAGAAACTTATCCCGAAAAGTTCAGAATGTAAGATAAGCATAATAAATTCAATATTTATAATAAATTCCAAAAAATGTATTCTAAAAGCTTTTTCTAAAATTTTTATTTTTTCACTCCTCCATCACTGAACCTATAATAATAAAAAAAAGTTAGTAAACTAAATTATTATTAAAATTGTGGTAGTTGGAGCTCAAAAAGAAATCAAATTCCCGTAGCCGATTCTTTCATTTTCCCTACTCGTGCTTCACGACCATCATCACGAACAAGGAGGAAGTTTATTTGGCGTTATAGAGGCGGTCGGGGCAAATTCAGAGAACACGCCCCCGCCTCAAGACGAGGCTGAGCTTCCGCTCGCGGCTTATTTGACGCGCGAACGTTCGATAACGTGCTGATGGTTTCTGCCAGATACGGAGACGAGACCAGCAAGGTGAGAGGAGGAAAACCGGGGTATTTTACAATGAGGTTGCGAATTTCTTCATTGGCAGAGTGAAAAATCAAGTGAAATTTTGCAGCAGTTTAAAACTAATATAGAGGATGGAATTTATTTTGATCGGTGATAGGATTATGCACATATTTATTTAATCCTTTCAGAACCAAATAATTTTCTGCAAGACAAAATTTTACTGACTTAATGACATTATTAAATTGATTTTCGGAACTGTGTTTAAATATTAATTTTCTTAGTAGTTACTTTTTTAGTTAGAGACAATCAATCTATAATATGTGTATTCACTTTATGTTTCAAGTAAGCATTTATACAAGTTTACTGCCTCTAAGTATATGTCGGGAAGAGATATAGAAGATCAAATAGACTTGGTACGTGCAATAGTGGAGAAATATCTTTGTCTGTTGAGGCTAGATAAATATTGTTAACTCGGAAGTACGAAAGAGTAAAGTTAAACTAAGAATATTTCAAGGACCGTGATGTATTCAACTGAATGTAGCTTTTACGAAAAGTTTAAATCAAGAAAGAACAGTAACGAGCTCTTATTGCATCATTAGGATCAGGTAAAAGTGATGTAAGTATGAAGAATCCTTTCAAGTTTTATTATTTAAATAAAAAGTTACCGCTCTATAAACTTTACCTCTGAATGGCTGACGAAATCTTGAGTTTTCTACTTATTTTAATAATAAAATAAGTAGAAAAGTCAAGATTTCGTCCCCTGAAGTACCTCTGAATGTCTGACGAAATCTTGATTTTTCTACTTATTTTAATAATAAAATAAGTAGAAAAATAAAGATTTCGTCAGACATTCAGGGGTAAAGTTTTATTTTATTATTAAAATAAGTAGAAAAATCAAGATTTCGTCAGACATTCAGGGGTAAAGTTTATAGAGCAGTAACTTTTTATTAAATTTATTAAAATTTATTCAAAACATAACTATAAATATAAAAAAATGAATATTTTCAAATAAACATCATTCAAAATTTTTCACCACGTGAGCTTGAAATAGTAATTCAGTTTGGTAAAAGAGCTTAATTTTAGGTCATAAATAATTTTTTAATAAAAATTATAGCTAGTACTTAGCTTCAAACTTCTCATTCTTATCAATAAACTAATAACTTTCAGAAAAAATAACTAACATTCTGCCTAATTAAAATATTTTGACTCCTACTAGAGTTAGATATTTCAAAAATACCTTTCAATTTATTCACCTCCACCTAATTTCAACGATTCATTATTACCCGAACTGCATAAAATTCTCAAAGCTTGCCTCGCAATTAGAGCGACACGCGGAAAGAAGCTCGCGTTTACTGCGACAATTTTCCATTCGGCCGGTTATTGTCGGCGATATCGCTCGCAAAGCTGATTATCGCGTAATTGTCAATTTGATAAACGGGGGGCGCGCGCACACACGAGCAGCCGAAAAAGAGACGCGAAGCGGCTAATTTTCTTTTCGCCGGGGCAAACAGCGGCGCGAAACGATTTTAAAAGCCGGCGCGCGCATTAATCAAATAACGGGCCGCGGAATTATACCGGCGCGCAAAAATGCCGGAGGGCCGCGCGACAATGTCCGACTCGTAAATGCACTTGCCGGACGCGTTCGCCCCAAAATGCGATCGCCACACCAATGAGGCCGGGGCCGGCGCCTGATGGAATTTTTATGCGGAGCAATTTTCCGCTTCCGCTTTACGAGGCTCGCTGTGGCCGGTAAAAAAAGTGACGGATGAGCGCTTTTTTTCGTTCTCGTTGTAGTTACTCCGGCGTCCGTGTTTAGCACGCACTGTACACGGTGCTACAGGGCTCGTGTACAATGTACGCATCTTCTGATTAAGTATGATACGCGCGTGTGTATTTGAATACACCAGATTGAATTAGTATTTGCATAGTCACGCCCGTCTATATATAGACGTATAAGTACACCTGGAACTAATCATACATGTGCAGCTAAGCATCACTAATTACATATTATTCATTTTTTATATGCCTTATTATTTTACTTAATAAGAATTGAATAGAATATTTTTATTGTAAATTACAGTATTAAAATACTTACTGGTAAATTCTTTATGTAAGTAAGAACTTGGAGATAAAAGAAAAGATCGCAAAAATTCACACATCCATATCAAATTTATATGTATTTTAGTGATATCACAGTAATTTCTTAAAACTAATTAATACTGAAAAGTAAGTCAAAAATAACTAGATAACAATTTAACTCAAAACCTCGCTCAAAACTTCACGTAGAATTAGAAAGATCATAATTAAAATCAATTAACAATTACATTCGTATTAAATGTATATGGGACGATACACTAATAAATAAATAAAATAAATAAATAGATAAATTCACGTAAAAAAATTGAACAATTATGGTATTTATAATAAGAATTAAAAAACAGTAATTGCAATAATTATTTTCTTCTATGTACACTTATCCAGCATACATGCGTGATCTCGGCAGATTTTAATAGATGGTATAAATATAATAATAACGTAATAAGTACCCGTAAATGCCGTAATTTAATATAATCTCGCATAAAATAGTGAAGCCAAGTGGAAACCTATTATTCCGCAATAATTTTTTATGAAGCCACATTTTAAAATGATAATTAAAGTCAGAGGCAGATTTTCACAAGTATCGGTTGAAAAGCAAGTTAAATATTGTTTCAATACTTGGCTTCAATTGTAACTGACGTTAATGCGTTTTTTCCATTTCTTTTCATTAAAACATTCATTTAATTTCATTACACGCGGACATATTCGCATTACCATAATGCGACTCTCTCAAAAACTCTTCTACATTCTTCGAATAAATTATACACCGGATACACGCGGGGCCCGGTGAAAATTAATAGCATTGAGCGATAAATCGAATCTTTTTTTTCCCGAAGCGAATGTTTGTTCTTCGGCGGAATATAAATCAGCGCTTGTAATTATGAAAACATACGTTGTAAATCTTAAACATTATTGCGTACAATAAAGCGGCAAATTCATGGGCGAAGAATAATACACAGTGAGTTCGTTTATTGGCAAAAAGAAAACAGCGCCGCGGAATCAGAATGTAAATTAGCCACGGGAGGGAGAAATTTATGTGGTTATGCGCGCATCGAATTTACAAATAGCCCGGGATCACTCGACTGAGTTAATTTAACGTAATTGCCGCGAGCGCCGTATCGATTGCTCAGCGCGAGCTTCAATCATACTTAAACGTAGATTTGTGAAATGCTTTGTTTCACCTGATAGGGTACAGCCGAAGTTCGATGAATGCGAAATGCCGAATTCGAGACGTGATGTGTTTAAAGTGTGTCTTTTTGAATGAAAATTATGATAATGCATACGCATTCATTTAAATAATTGCATTGTGTTTAGATTATTTAAGTGCTTATGCTAATTGAAAATTAGGTATTATTAGCTGAATTGGTTTAATATGCTTCATGAGTAAAAAATTATTCAAAAAATTGATAAATTTATTTAACGTTTAGGGAAGTAATACACTGCCTACCTAGTAAATAATTCTAAAATCTTTTTCTCAGTGAATTTTAACACTTAACTACTCAAATGCATTAGTGTTGAGAAAAATTCTCGACTTGAAAATAAAAATATTTTGAAATAGAACAACACGATTTACAAAAGCAATTTTATTTTGGAATCCTATGTAACGGTATACTGGCAATTTGATATCACGGGAATCATCGCCAAAATATCGTAGTATCAAATAGCGTGATTTTGGGAGAGGAGCGATCGGATGTGGCTTACCTGTTTGGGACTGCGATGCCGATAGCAGAGCGAGGCAGCAGCACATCAGAAGCCACATGGCTGCCCCGGCTCGGTGCGCCCCCCGCCAGCGAGCCGCCCCCTCGAGCTCCTCTAGCCCCACTCCCGCACTTCCGGAATCGTTGTTGAGGTCATCTGCAACAGGAGAGAGAACCCAGCGTTACACTTCGACCCGCAAGTTCGAGCACCGCCTTTTCCTTCCTCTTTTTTTTCTACGTCAATTTTACGAAAAGCGATCGCGCGGAAGGCGTGGTTTATAATGTACGCTCGACGGGTAATTTTTCACCGGCGTGACATTATCGTGAAAAATTACCGCCTCGCGATCGACGCTTCACGCGGAGTTTACGCAAAAATGAAAGGCGCGGAGCGAGGTCGATATTTTCGGAAATATGCACTAATCATTGCTCGTTTCGCTCGCTAATTAATCATTAGCGCGATGATGGAGGGGAGCGTTGCGACATTTTCTCGAGCGTGGCTGAGCGAAATTCAAAATAGAACAATAGAACAACGGAACAGCAGAACACAAAAGTAGTTGTTGTTTGAGGAAAAATGTACGAAAAATCCCGTTACCGGGTTTCAAAACAGAAAAGGAAACATTTTCGGGTACATTTATTCTCAAAAATGACTTATTTTGATACAGGTATTTATTTTTCACGACAAAACAAGATTTTTTCAACATTAGAAAAATAAATATAAGTACCAGAAATACTTTACTTAATGCCTGACTATTCCAAGATCTATTCTACTGGATAGACTGCGTTAACTCCGGTCTGATCACTCCATGGTACGATCTACTTAATTAACAGCCTAATGCAAGTACAACTGTTTTATAATACATTTTGCTGGGCAAGTACCCCATACTATATATCTAATTACTCCACGACTGGTTACTTTTACAGCACAGTCCTGTACATCTACGACAAGTTCTACTGCAGTAGGCAGCCATTATATATGTCCAACTATTCAGTCACACTTTCCACTGAACCTCTATTATTAATATTGGATTATTTCTTAATACATGACTGAGTTTTCAACATACATGCTTAATCAAGTACATGAGAGCCGTCATAAAGTACATGTCTGACTATTCAATGACACGTCTTACTGAAAGTCCACTCTTACTCTATCTTCAAAATAGTAAATAATATCATTTTCGGGTACATTTATTCTCAAAGTTATCTTTTAATGTCCTTAAACTTAAACTTAACATACATAGGTTTTTTTATATTCTTAAAGTCTTACAGAAAATAAGTGCAGATTTCAAGATAATATTATAAAAATGATAAAAAAATAAAAATAAATAAAAAATTAATTATACGCGCGCGATTATGCTCAATTTATTCATTCAAATACAATAACTAAACCACGTATAGCTGTTTACAAGCAGCTGTTAACAAGGGCTGATCGTAATGTGCTTAAATATCCATTTAAAGCAGGGCTTTTAATAATTAGAACGAAACATGCATTACTAACAAAGATGATACGCTTAAATTTTAATCGTATTGAATGAAACACTCAGCTACACTTTATTTTACAAGTATAAGTAAATGCATATATATACTTATATAAGTGAATACATATATTTACTTATATAAGTGAATACATATATTTACTTGTACGATACATTTATAAAACCGCGCATTTTTCAAAAATTCTAAAATTGCTGCGCCACCGGGGTCCGCCGGCTTCGCCGACAGCTGTTACCCAAAGTAAAAGTCGAAGTGCAAAATAAAACATGCGGGAGGAGCGCTTGGAGAGCGGACGGCGCCGGAAAAATGTATCTGACTGGGCGCGCGAAAGCGACACGAGCGCCGGCGGGTGCATAATAGTAACGATACCTCATGCTCGCGCCGACAATGCGCCGGCCGAGTCATTCTGCACAAGCGGGTCGCAGAAACTCCGCAACTCTAAGCTCCCCGGTACGTGCGCGCCAGCAAGCAAAACTGATGCGATGAATTGCACGTTGATTTTCAAAGAGCAATTTTATCGCTGGTCGTTTAGAAAACTTTTTTATGGTTAATTTTTTTAAAGTATTAGTAACGTAATAGTTTTCAAAGGAGAAATCTATTGGATTAGCGGTAAGTTTAAAAAATAGAGAATTTTTCAAAATTCTTGCTGTTGTTTCACAGTTAAAAAGTGTACCATTAAAAACTGATTCGGAGGAATAAAAAAAAGTTACGAAAAATAAAGATTTAGTTTGCTGAAACAAGTAGAAAAATCAAGTTTTCATGCGGCATTCTGTATAAACAATTTTCTCGCTATTTCCTTTTTAATTCAGTGATGTATGTAACTATTTATCGGTTTTATAATTTTCCATTGATATTTTTAAAGGTTCTTTATCGGATGTTTACTCCATTGTTTAGTAAAAATTTACATTAATTTAATAAAAATAAAAATTTTACTAAATACTTGCTAATTTTTTCTCTACGCAGTAACATTTTTCAGAACATCTGGTTACAGTAGTAAAAGACATGTTTGGTCCGACAAGAGTAGCATTAAACAGCATCCCAAGAACTTTTGTACCAAAATTAAAAATAAACATTAAAGCGATGAGGTCCCGGATTAAAAATGTTACCTCACAGAAGAGAAAAATTAAAGTTTCATTCAAAAAAAGTCCAGCTCGTAAAAGTGAAAAGGATATTTTTATATTCTGTCGCAAAAATGTCCAATTTAAAGGCGCCCGAAGCGAGCTTCCTTATTAAGAAATCACCCGCGCCCGGGCTTGAATTAGGGCCGCACTAAAAGCGGCTCGGTGAAAAACTTAGCGAAAAACGGCCTCGGCGAAAGGTCTCGGCCGGAGGTAAAAAAAAAGGCCGTGTCCCGAGCAGCCCGGCGAAAGAGGGTGATAATACGCGTTACGCGGGCTGATATAATTTTCCGGTGCGCGAAGATAACAACGGGGGTCGTGGCGCGCGCGTGGCGGCCCATATTTTACTCTTACGTAGCGGTGCGCGCGAGCGGAGCTCTAAAATCTCGCGTTTATGATACATTTATGCATATCGGTAGAGGCGCAGCAACCCCCGTTCCCCCTGGCCTTTCATCGAGAAAACACGCGGGTTCCGGGGGCGCCATCTGCGAGGCATCCGCTGACCCGTTTCCTCGCTTTAATTCCTCCACTCCCTTTTTCAGTCGCTCGCGAGTTGACGAAGGGCTACCTTTTTTAACGAAACTCTTCGCGATTAACTCTTTTTTGTGAAGGCACGGTTTAGAATTTTGCGTTTTTTACAAAATAGAGTCAAAAATGCATAAAATGCGTCATTGTGTAAAAATAACTTTTTTTGTAGTCTCAGTTATCGTCACTCGTAGGGCGTGTGTTACAAAAATTGAGCTTATTCTGAATAGTGCGATGAATTCTTGTTCCAAGAATTGTTGTGCCAAGAAAATTGTTTATAGAAATGTTCGATTAAACTGAGTTTTGAAGGATTAAAAATGAAAAATATCAATTTGAAGTAGAAAATAAGTGATAAAATTAACATGCCTATCTTATACAGAAGTTAATTTACGTCTAGTGTACGATAAATACATATTAAAGAAAATAAATCAACTATTTTAAATAAAGAAATTTATTAACATTACTCGTAACAATGAAATTTTTTTCTCAGTGAATGCATCTGCGTGTATTAGAAGTAAATAGATTTTATTTTAAAACTGAATTCAGTAGGTGGATGTCAATACAATTTTTTATTTTTTTTTATTACTTATGGACATGAAAGCGAAAAAACAATTTTAGCTACATTGCTTATAAAAATTTTTCACGACACCTTTCAACTGCAGCTTGATATATAGCCACTATTACGTATACCATAAAAATATTCCATTATTTTTCAATTTTCAGATGACTGATTTTTTGAAATAACGAATGCGAATCAGAGCCGACATCGAAGTAACTCATGCGTTCATACACTAACAGCGAAAATCCCAGTGCTTTATGCTTTTGTGGCAGCTTTTTTCCAATTGTTTGAATTATACGTTGGCTTTTTACCCCGTTGTAATTATACAGATTATACAGATCCGACGCTAATGATGTGGACAGCGACGGCTAGACTGATATAATGCGTCGGTCGCGCATAAAAAGTAGATTCGGTGCGCAGGTACAATTTCAAACGCCGAGTGAATATTTTAATGGTACACAAACTTTTCCAAGCTGAAGCAGCGGGTTTCACGGTTGTTTTCGACGGCCAGCTAATGTGAATTACGATACGTCCGCGTTTTCCGCCAGGGGCTATGCAAAAAATATTCCAGTTAAATTTTCTCACCGGATAAACCGAATCGGGCTTACATGCTCGAAAAATGCATTATCACCTTTAGTGGATTACTCTTTTAAAAAAAAATTATTAACGATCCAAAATGACATTAATTGAATGTTCAAAACGTTGGGTCGTTCATTCCTTGTAATCAGAAATCACTTTCAAATGATCAGCTTTGAAATATTTTTTAATCAATGTAAAGTCAATTTATAATTTCTTAATTAAGAATAATCCACAAATCCAATTTTGAAAAATAGAATAGAATAAATTGGAATAGAGTAGTATAGAGTCTGTTGCTTCACATTTATAAATAAGGCATCTTTTGACCTAAATTGTTAGGTGTTGAAGAAAATAGAAGCTTTCTTAACTCAAGATACGATTATGACTGATTATAAAAAAATCATGCAATAATTGTTGAAAAAATTGATTGAATTTTTATAATAATTGTAATCAAATGTCACCTTGAGTGAGTAATGAAGGTTGTTGTGTTCTGATTATTTCTTTTTCATTATTTGTTACTACAAAATTAATCAAAATAATGACAACACTTATAGAAAGTAAACCTCAACTTTCATAAATTCCGCACACTTTACGTAATTCACAAAAAATGAATCAGAGAGTCCTACGTGCCTATTCAAACAATCCGAGTTATATACGCAAATACCTCCGCAATCATGAAAAATTCCGCCACGAGGGGACCATTAAGCCCCGTTATGTGACTCCGCTTCCCCCGAATTCCCCGAGAAAAGAGCTTTCCACTTCCACCCCCATAATCGTGCGATCTCGCGCCATAAACCAAAAGTCCCCGAAAACATGGTTTAATTAACCTAAGTGCTCGCGCACGCACACTCCCCCGACCCTCCGCACACCCACGCGCACTCTGCAGCGGCCTCAAGACGTCCATCTCGGAGAATCGCCACCTCTTCTCCCGACCCTTTTTTTGCCCTCTCGCTCCCTCCACGCTGAATGTCGTCGAGGAGGGCGGGGGAGGCCGAAGGAACAGAAAGAAAGAGAGCCTCGAGTGGGTAACCAAAAGTACACCCTCGCCGAGGGTCCTCCATTCTGCATAGAAAGCCGAGCTGCCGCGGCGCTCTTCTAATTCGCGGCCGAGCCTCGTTACACTCCTTGAATTTCAACTCCGCGCCCCGTCTAATTCGCGCGGACCGGCCTCACGGCTCCTCCGACCGCGCGCTATTCGAGTTACCCGGGGGTTTTCTTTTTTCTTCTCTCTATTTTTCGGCGGAGGTTGCGCTTTCTTCCGGCGCTGTTTTCGTTAACGCGCGAAACGCCCCGTCGAGTGGCGGCGTAATAGGATTTTGATTGGAATGAATGATTTTACGCCTGTCCTGTTTTACTGGTGGGATTACTTGAGTTCGTGTTTTGCGATTTTTAAATCAGTACTTATTTATGAATGATTCCAATCGTCGTATCAAATGAAACTTATCAGATGTCTGATTATTTATCATTAATATTTCTGAAATTTCACTATTTTGATATGAATAGGGACATTCTACGTAAAACTATCCTATTAATTATAATAGTGTTAAATACTTCTAGCTTAAAATGTATCACATCATCACTATAGACATCAAATTTTTTACTATCTCAGATTTACAGGGTAACTTGTTAAGATTATTTCCATATCTTACCCTCTAAAATTGAATTAGTGAACAACTATTAAGAATGAGTAAAATTTAGTGAAACTTAGTGAATTTAGTGAAAATTTAGTGTACTAACACATTTCACTAATTTTTGATAGTTTTTCACTAATTCATCTTTAGAGAGTACATTTTTATTTGTTAATCTTTTTTAAAGACCTAATTACTTAAATAAATGTAGAAAACTGATTTTAGACATTAAATTAAATTATAAAATAATACAGACTGTCTAAAAATCATGAAAAAAAAGTTTTGGAAGAAATTGTATAGACGTAAAGTCACGACTATTCTGCAGACCTAAGCAGCAACTCGAGATGTCAAGAAGCTCATTTACGGTGATCCTATTCTTAGATAACGAGCGAAAAACTCGTCGGTGGGAAGGACGCGCTCGGGAAACCGCGCTATTTTCAGATTCTAAATATTTTTAAAGCAGCGACTCGAGAACCCGGCGATTTTCAGCAGAAAGAGAGAGAAAAAAAGGAAGAGCCCCGAACTCGCCTCGACTCCGGACACGAAGATCCGACGCGTGTATAGTGACTTGACAGCGTTTTAATGGCCGGGGCGATGTCCACGGGCGTATCAGAAAAATAGACTTTATTGCGACCGCGGAGTAGCATTACCGGGGTGTCGTGCAACACATGAGACACGCTCGGCCGGTCGACCGTGTGCTGCGGAGCTAATTTTTGTCCCTTCCGAGTGCGAGGGCTGGGAACCTTTCGCGCTTGTACGCGATGCACGTACGCGGGGGAATCCGCAAAAGAAAATGTTTGAGAACGGCTTTTCCAATCTTAACGAATGTTAAAAACGGTATTATAATTTGTTTTTAAAAAGTATGTGCATTATATTATAAAAAATATTTCAAAAATTTAAATCTGTTACAATTGAGGTAGAACACCCTACTCAATTACATCGACTAATAATAACAAAAGCATACAAAAGAAAAAAAAGTCATGTTACCGGGACAAAATCAGTACGTTTAGGTATGCTCTTTCATGTTTTCTCTACGAAAACCTTGAAGGTCACTTCAATGTCAACGCCTGTTGACATTGTACAGTCATAAAAAAGATCGCATCTCCAAGACTAGCTCAGTGAGCCTACATATTTTTGGAGTAGCTAAACACAAATCGTCATTTGTCAGGATAATCCAAGCATCCACAGATTTTCCCTAGGATCTAAATATCTCTAGAAAATACGCGGAAGTAAGAAAATAGACCTTGAAACGATTTTGTACTTGACGTGATAGAGTCCAACGGATTTGTGCGCAACGAATCCAAAAATATAAAGACATACTTGTCTGATTCTGGCTTTTGAAAACGTGACTTACTTTTACTTTGCGTGCTTACGTAATTACAATTACTTTTATTTTTTCTTAAATTCACGTATCTAAAAGAAAATATTCAAATCAGAATTTACGACTATAGAGGAATTATTTATTTTTTCTCCACTCTCATTTTAATTTTTAAACAAAAAAATGGCCGAGTCCCTTGAATTTTTAACATTTCCAAAAAGAGCCGGTGCCCCTTTCTCCGGGCGTTAGCGCTACATGCACAGTGGGTTCACACGACGCGGCTTCCCGGCTCCCCGGAAAATGGCTCGCGCGGCCGCCTGTCCTTCGTAAATTAAATCTCGCGGCCAAGCTCTTCCCCGAAAATTCCACGGCTAAACCACTCGCTCTCGTACTTCAATTTTTTTGCCTCCCTTCCCTCTCGCCTTTCGCAGCCGGTACTGTCCACCGAGCGGCGATGTTTTCGTCGGGCGCGCGAACTGAAAAAAGAAGCAGGAGGAGAAACGAGAGGCGCACCGCCGACGAAGATAGGAGAGCGGGGAGTTCGGGTGATTAATGGCGTGGTCGAGGAGGCCGGCCGAGGTGTATATTGTATCGCCGGCCTCGAGATAGCCGTCGGCCCGGTGAATTTGTTCGGCGCTCTTCCTTTTGCGCGCCGCTGCACTCTCTTCAAAGCTCTTTTACTTTGCCGTTTGTTATGCCGGAGGATGAGCGCACTGAATTTTCCTGGCCGCGCTGCGAGCGCCAGGTAGGTGTTGATAAACACTCGAGTTTGCGATACCCGTGTTTATGCTTTTAACTCGAATTTTTCGGTTTTTTTAGAGAGCTTTTCATGATAGTAAATTAATTTCTTTGGAAAAAGTGCCTACGTAAAGTAAAAAAAATAAAATATTTCAACTTTCAACGGATCAAAACAGACTTCCATAATTCCACTTGGTGTGTTATCTCAATTATACTTTTTTTAACAGTTTATTTTAAAGTTTCTTTAGGAGTAAGGAAAATTACACAAACAGTATATTTAAAAATAAACATAGAAATGTTTGTTAACTTTTAGAATTCCCGGAAAGACGATGTATTGGGTCCATCATTGATTCATGATACAAGATACAAATTTTGACACTTATAAAGACCTTTTGTTACGTGAAAATCCGGCAGACTACATTTTAAAAATAGTTGTGTAATATTTATTTTTATCTATAATTTTATTATGAATTTAAAGTAAAAAAGAGATCGATCGCCAACTGTTTATGATCAAGTTTTTATTTCTCTCGATCATGTAATAATATTTAAGAAGTAAATATGTAGTTTCAGTTATTGCTTCTTCAACCGATGTATGTTACAAAATAATGGTTCGGTAGACGCTATTTTACTGCACGTTTGCGAGAGAAAATATATAAATAGACACCGTATTTCAAGAGGCTACTAAGCACTACCAATCCTTCTTAAAAATCTTCTAAAATACTTTCAGACCTCTTTGTGTGCTCTTTGTATGCCCTCTAGGTCTTCCCAGGTACTCGTAACTTTTTATGAATGAAATGAAAAAATAGATAGAAATGTAAGAGGTCAAGAAAAAGTGTGAGACTCTAGAGTACAGGAAGAGACTGCAAGGGTATAGAGCAGAAAAATATAATTTTAGATGAACCCCGTTAAATCTCGTTTTTTCATCTACTCTTGCGTACTTTCATGTAATCTTATGTACTTTCATTTACTCGAAATTCCTCTCACTTACTCTTAAGTACTCCAGAAAATTCATTGGTATATTTTATAGGAATAAGCTCCATAGGATCCTTATATACGCGTTCACGTATTAATTTTAGTCAATTAATATTTTTATTTACATTCAAATATTTCTCCAACCCATGAAAACTCCAGAAATCGTCTCCAGGTCGTAGGCAACGAAGTTGCTTACAGATTAGCTTATATAGTACAATATGATTATTAGAAATGAAGTAACGACATAGGCACAGCTATAACAATTTAATATAATAGAGGATCTTAAAAAAAAATTTAGAATATCAAGAAAGTAATATTTTATCAAAGATAAACCTTTTTGCTAAAAAAGAAATTTAATAAAGTAAAACCCTTTCAGCTCATAAACAATTATTCTGAAAAATCTCCTGTATAGCGAATAAAGCAAATTCAAAATAATCGTCAATAAAATCGTTACATAAACATCGAAAGAATCGACGCACTCGCCGGCGAAACAATGCAAGCACATCACTGAAATCATAAGTTCGCGCGGACGTCCCTCTCGGGTATATTGTGCCGCATTATCCGCGCGGCGCTGCTGTCACGGCGCTTTCACTCTTCCCACCCCCGCCCGTCGAATCCTCGCCTAAATTATCGCGGCGTACCGTTTGGCTTTTAATCTCGTGCTCGGCTCGGCACGAAACGAGTCAATGAGCACGCGCGCATCAGTCATCGGCGGCGCGCCCCGTGTTTTCATTACTCGTCCAAATTTACGCGGATCGCACCGCCGCTGCTTTTATCAGGCTCGTTGATAAAAAAAAAGGGGTGAGAGAGGGAATTTGAAAAAAAAAATGTGTCAAGCTCCTAGTTTTATGTAGCGCGATAGTGGATGGACACGAATTGCAGCAGTGAAAATTGTATTTATCAACGATGTCGTTTATATGTTTATTCCGATTGTTTGTCACGTCCCGATGAATGGCTGCAATTTCGCAATTTGTTTTTTAATAAGTTATTTGGTTATATACATTTTTCTTTCTTTGAGTTATTTATTTTGAAATTTATTTACAAAAATATTGTTACTGCGTGATAATTTGTTTTGTCAATAGCTTATTGCTTTGAATTCTATAAAAAAACTTATAAATAATTTTAAATTAAACAAAAAAATTAATAATATAAATTACTGGAATGTTATTGATGTGATGAATGTGATAAATTGATTTTTGGTGAATTTTGTATGAAGGGGTAATTCTCTTTTAATAAATAAAGTAATATAAAAATTTAAAGTAAAAAGTTATTTATAATTGTGTAAGAAATCGATCTCAAATTTCTAATAAAAAGTAAAATAATATAAAATAAATAAAATAACGCTGGAAATGACAAAACGTCAACTATTTGACGGTATTAGATCGAAAAGCCTCGTTTTTTTCACTCTAATTACATCTAAACTCGCGCGAAAGTTTCGCAACCGCCAGAAGGGAGTTACAGTTCTATCTTGTTTTTCAACGGCCGCTCGCCTCTTTACTTCCGCCTCGTCACTTCGCCTCCCGCGGGACACCTGCATAACACAATAAAATTTTTCAGTCTGTTCCCACGGACGGTCTTTCCGTCCCGAGCGAGATTAAGCGCGAAAAATCAATCGAGGCGCTTGAATTTTTCACGAGCCGACGAAACGATTCCGCGCGTACCGGAAGAAAAGGTAAGAAAGCGTATTCCCCGGGCGAGATGTACAGTGATAGCTGATTAGCGGCAGTGTGGAAGCGGAGTTTCTCGGGATTATCGGCCCTCGTGTTTGGCCACCCCTTCGAGATTAGCCCGGACGCTGCTCGCGAAACTTGCCAAGGAAAACTTGGAGTTTCCGCGAGTTTCTGCTCTTGTCAATTCCTTTATTTTAAACTCTTTCGTTGTTTTGTTTCGTTTTACTTTATTTTAGTTTATTTTACTTCGATGGTACAATTTTTATCTTAGGTGGGATTGTCGACACCTGCTACATTAAAGTTTTTAAAAAGTGGCTGGCTCAATATTCGCTTCAATTACAACGACCGCAGCTTTCACTTCGCTCTCATCTTTATAGATTCTTCGGAGGCGATTGGAAAAATTCTTCTTTGTGCGATCCTGATTGACGCGTGTAATCCAATTTCCATTTCACCGGTGGCTAATCAAACTCTTTCATGATTTCCCGCTCGTTCATTTTATCGCCGATTCTCTTCTTTTCATCAAGCCCTCCACTTCCGACGACGACACTTCTTCTTTTTTCTTTGCTCGCCTGGCCGTTTTTTTTGCAAGACGGTTGCTGCCAAGTCGACGGTGGCGATCAACTTATCGCGCGGCCAAATTGACTAAATTCGAGGGGCGGCTGCCGAGGGAGAAAACTGGGCGGATTTAATATTCAGGGGCGTCGTCTCATCCCCCTCCGCGCAATATTCAGTGGACAGATATTAGCATGTAGAACAGGGCCCGGAGACGAAGTTCGTACTAGGACTGATTCTGTTCCGGGCGAGCGGCGCGCGACAACTGCCCTGTCGCCGCTCCGCAACTTTTGCCGCGTGTTAGTTCCTCGACCCAAGAGAAGCTTAGTAAAGAAGATTCCATTACTTATTCAACTTTTATATAAAGTTGAAATATTTTTTTTTTTTTGACGTATGAGCTATGACTGTTATAAGCAATCTTTCTACTTTTTTCTGAGAAACGTCAATGCCACTTGTTTAAAGTGAATATATAATTTTCGATATCATGTGACGGACATAATTTGATTTTATTTGAAGATGATAGTTATAACAGTATTTCAATATTGGAGTGTCAGTTGAAACAGCATAACTGAAAATCAAATTTAGCAACATTTGCATGTAAATTAGTGACATTGAGTTTGCCGAGCTGTCAGTTATAAATGCAATGTCAGAAGTTTGCAATTCATTTATTTTTACTCCATGTTATACGATTTAAAAATCATGTTCACAAAGCATAATGAATTTTATAAATCGTATCTTAAAATGTTACTTTTTTGTAACTAAACATAACAGCAGAGAGTAATCTAATTTACAGTCATCAAACAATTTAAAATACATTGAAGGATTGATTGACAATTAGCATTTCAAGTGCAGTTTCCTTGTTATCTGTTACATCTGATTTCGGGGAATTTACTGTTTATCCCTCTTCAATATTAATGAGATCCTTGCTAAACCGCTTTCAGACTTGTCTATGATTTATCCGCTTTTCTAAAAGTACACTTGCATACCAAACGTCAATATACAAGTAAGTAACGCTTTCATTACTAGACGTGAAAAATACACAAAATAATGTTAGAAAATTAATGCAGTGGTTTTTTATCAAAGCCTTCTTTGTACAGATGAGTTTGAGAAAAGGGTCTTGTTGTGGAAATTGAAATTGCCAATTTCATTGCTACACCGAGAAACAATTACGAAACAAATCACAAGCAGAGTGCATGTAGCTAAATAAGTTTCTCGGCAAATGCATATTCTAAGACGAGGAGATTTTCCTTTTATATAAAACTCAACAATCTTTTTAAGATATGTGGGAAGCTCTTTCTTGAGTTTTTTATGCTAAATAACAAAACTTTTCGCTGGAAAGTTTATATATGCGTTTAGGGCTCGTAAAAAAACGGGACAGACCGTCACGTCGTCTTCAAGAGAATAATTTTTCTCGCCACAAAATGAATAACACAATTTGCATACAACAAAGCTTCTTTCAACGACATTATCACGACGTAAACTTTTTTTAACTTTTTCCAATTCACTCAGCGTACATTCCTTCCCATAAAATTTGAAAACTTCATTATCATCCACTGTAAAGAAGAAATCAGAAAAAATATACGAGTTGACATTCCAAGGGTACAAAATTAACAATTTAATGATTTGACAAAATAATAACAAAAATCGCACAGTCAATGTTCTAGTTATTATACTCAGTGTCTTTTCATTGGGAAGACTGATTAGTGACAAACTTCAGTTATGTATGGACTTCAGTTATATTTAGCAGTAGAATGTGTCTTGAAATGGTCAGGTAGTTATTAACACAGTTCTAGATCAGTAGAACAAGTCGATGTGTAGTCAGACCCGCGAGGACGTAGAGCATTCTAGTGCAGTATAGCACGAGTGGTCAGATAAAGGCCTAATCTAGTAGAACGAGTCCTTATGGGTCAGACGAGAAGTAGGAAAATGAGGAAGTTCAACAGCACCAGAACTGTCATAGACGTTGACCACTAATTCTAAAGCAAGTGTCTGACTCATCACGGTATGTTCTACTGCGCTGGAAATTCTTCCTTTCTTCCATGTCTGACCACACATCGACTTGTTCTTCTGCGATAAAATTTTACTAGCTTTCTTACTACCATAAACTACTACCATTTGACAATTATGTGTTTAATATCTTACTATTTTATTGACTGCTTTTACTTTATATTTGTAATAATTCATTATGAGCTATCCTAATTAATTCAAGTGCAGTGTTAAATTTTTTCACTTTTAAAGAAAATTTTCATACGGAAAAGTGAAATGTACGAATTTTTGTTTTTATAATCACTGTGCAGGTATCATAAATTTTAACTCCCTTATTGTCATTAACATTTTAGAAATAAGAAAACAAGGTATAATCTCAAACACATAGGTAATATATATTAGGTATAAGATAAAATATTTGTATGTACACTTGCAATTATGACTTGTAATTTACTCAGTGTTTGAAAGGGACGATAATCCTAACCACTGAACCGTTGCACACTTTAAATTAAAATCTTGATTCATTAAACATAGCTCCCTTATACCTACATAAATAATCAAATAAACACCGACGAGAAGACGAACGAGTGTCCCATTTAGATATCCCATTCTAGACAGGCCCTTTTGCAGCCCACCCCCGCGAAATCGTTCGGCCCCCGGCAAAAAAAAAGAAAGGAGTCGCGGCAAGCGAAAACAATAACGAGATCGCGATACCCGCGGCCTGCCGCGGACAAAGGCACCGGCGGTTCGGTACGCGTCGCACGGCGTCGCGATAATTCGTCGACGGGCTCTTTTGTGCGCCGGGCCGGCGAGCGCGCCGCCTCCTTTTGTGAGGCGGATCGGCGCGCGGATATTGATTCTGTAACGCTCGAGCGCGCGAATCGTCCCTGTGGTTTAGCGCGGATTAATTCCAACGCGCGGCACTGCCTCTGGTGACACTTCCACTTCAACGGCCTCGGTTCTACGACTCGTTTCTTTTTTTCTGCGTTGGCTTCGCTTTTTTTTTGTAATTCTGCATTTCTTTATTCGTCATACTAGGTGTGTAATTCTTTTGGTGGTTCTGTGGTTCTTTTATTTCGGGTTCAGCTTGATATTGGTTGAAAGTGCAGCTTAACTTTTTTCGTGCTTTTTAAACGAGGAAAATGGTTTTTTTATAAAAAGGGATTTCATTTTTTTTGTTAAAATTACTGTTAGTTAGTAGTCTTGAATCAAAATATGGTAATTTTATGAGTACTTTTGCAATATTAATTGCAGTTTTTACCAAGATTATTAAGCACTTAGAAATTTTTATCGAACTACTTTCTCTGTGAAGAAATATTAAGTTGTGTTTACGCTGTTAGTTTTTTCATTCGAGTATCGTGACCAATTTATAGTTATCGCTAAAGAATAATATCTTCTTCAAACTTTAGACTAAGTTGTTAAGTTGTTTCCGTTATAAACCAGCAACTAGTTAAGTAGTCTAGAGTACACATGTTCAGCAGCCGCCAACGTATATCAACACAGCAGTTTAAAGTTTATAAGTATGTTTCTAATCGCTCGTGAAAAGTGATTTATACGCGGTCATAAATTTTTGGCTTAGGTTACTTCAAATAACGTTTTATACTATTATTTGTACACACAACCAATTTATGTTTATAATAAAATTCAAATTTATATTTTCATAAAAAAATAGTAGTTTATTTTTACTCTAATACGAAATATATTTCGAGAATAATTTCACTCCAAACGATCTACGAGAAATTCATGATGAAAAAATACGTATACATTTATGGGTAGAAGAATATTACTAATACAAAGATTTATATTTACCAATTTCGAGAAAACATAAATCACTTTAATGAAATTTTACTGCGAATTTTCCTTGATATTTTATTTCGCAGGATTGACAGAGAATGTAATAGTCTACCAAGAGAGGTGGATAAAATTTGGAATAATCACGTTTTAAGTGCGATTGACATTTGGGTTCTGCAATGCAGGTATACATAATTGATTACCTGACAAAGTAAATATGTGTAAGAATAAATATTTTATTTTCGCAAAATAAGTATGTATATTAGAAAAGTTCTAGAACAGTAGAATAGAGTACGGTATAGTCAGCCATACGCTAGGAGAATTTTGGCCCAGTAGAACGTGTCTTGCTATAGTGAGCCAAATCCTACAATTCTCTTGTCTCAGATAGAAGAGTTATGGTGCAATAGAATGAGTGGTCAGCCAGAAACATTAAATTATATAGAGGAAACATTAACTTGCATAAAGGAGTTGTTGCTAGTAGATCGAGTCCATATGCGGTCAGACACGACAGGATTTGGGGAGTTCCGGCGCAGTAGAACAAATCCCTATATGGATAGATGTGACAGGATATAGGAGAACTCTGGTGCAGTAGAATGAATGATTAAGGGTTAAGTTATAGGTTGCAGCAACAACTATTCTGTTCAATTAATTAATGTGTATCGAAGTTGTGTTGAAACTGTAAGGATAATCAAGGCGCAGAAATAGAATAAATTACAGAAATTTGGATAATTGGGAAGATAGGATACAGAAGATTTAAAAAATTATGAATGTTTACTTAAAGAACTGACAATCAACGTTGACAAAAAAATGGCAACAAAGTATCTTCGATATGGTAAAAGAGATATCCGGAAAAATATGAAAGGTTCTGCAGAATACTACTGATTTTTACCGACATTTCTTGGAATAATGCTTGAATAATTATTTACTCAAATTAAGCTAAAATTCACTAATTTACAATTCACTTGTTTCCATAATGGACGGTAAAGGTTAATTCGCAATCCGCATTCGACATACAATTACAGTCACGCGCAATAAAAAAACAATAACTGTTCAAACAATTACAATTCGCTTAATAAACCCTCACACAACGATCCGATATTCGGTGAAAATTCACAAACAAAAGTACAAACCAGCCCTCGATTCCATTTTTCCTCCATTTCAATACCCGAAACCCGCGCGCGTTATCAATGCCGGGCGCGAAAAAAGAGCCGCACGAAGCGCGAATCCACGTGATTTTTAGCGCAGCCCGACGAGCAAATAACGGTAAAACACGGGCGAGAACGGCCGGCTATTTTCGCTTCGTGCGATGGCTTATTATGCGCGCTAAAAACGCGCCGAGTAAAAACACAGCGGAAATTTCCTCCTGCCGTCTGCGCGGGGCGGGGTGGGGGTGGGAAAAAAGCGACTCGGCGGAAATTCAACGAGCTTGACCGTTTGCACGACCGCGCGCGACGCCGCGCGCTTCTAATTTTCTCGGTGCGCGCTGTTTTACATTCAGTGCCCGTGGCGTCGGCCGGCCGCGCAAAGCGATACGCCCCCCTTCAAAGAGAGACGCAAGTGACTTTTGTAACGGCGCATGGTAACGCGTGCGTTTACTGATGCTTCTGTTCTTTTCCTCCGCTAACAGGGCCTGTATCCGAGGCAGGTAGTTACGACTAGAAAGCTTGTTTAAATATAGGAGATGAGGGTGTTTTAAATTCTAGAAGCTTTTTTAGTTTTTTTACATTTACTTGAAAATTAATTTGGAGGCGATAAAAATTAACTTTAAATTCTCATTTACAATAATTATATTTTGTTTTTTTGTTCCTGATGGATTAACTGTTTTATTATTAAAAAGCAATATGGAAATAGTATATTAAGCAAATAGTGCGTAAATAGGTAAGCCAGGAGAGTTTTGAAGCAGTAGAATAAGTCTTGAAATGGTCAGGTAGTTATTAACATAGTTCTAAATCAGTAGAACAAGTCGATGTGTAGTCAGTCCCGCGAGGACGGAGAGCATTTTAGTGCAGTAGCACGAGTGGTCAGATAAAGGCCTAACCTAGTAGTACGAGTCCTTGTGGGTCAGACGAGAAGTAGGAAAATGAGGAAGTTCAACGGAACCAGAACTGTTACAGTCTTTGACCACTAATTCTAAAGCAAGTGTCTGACTCATCACGGTATGTTCTACTGCACTGGAAATTCTTCCCTCCTTCCATGTCTGTCCACACATCTACTTGTTCTACTGCGATAAAATTTTACTAGCTTATTTATCACCATAAACTACAATTTGCGGTGCATAAAGTGAATTTCTCAATAGAAGATGCATAAATCTTGTTTTACGTGCGAGCACGATAAAAGTAACTTTATTTACGAAAAACAGGACTGCAAAAACTACTTTTTAATGACGCTCAAGTACAAAGCAAGTTACACAAACTTCCTGTTCTAGCAATTCATATTATTCATGCAAAAATGCACGTTCTGAATTCATGCACGAAGATATGTAAAAAAATTAGATGTTTAACTTCTACCTAAGCTCATATCCCTTTAAGACCTAATATATTGGAATGTTCTTAGCTACTTTTTAATTTGTGTTTTTTAATTAAATTTTATAAAATAATGGACCTTTAAAGATATCTGATAATAAACTTCTAATAATAGCACATACGGTTATAATAGTTATAATAGTGCAGTTATAATAAAATTTCCAAGGTAATGAAGTTTAAAATAACTCTGTCTAACAAAAACTAAGCCAGACTTTTATCTGAGTAAAGCATACTGTTCTTTTATCTTATAAAGTAAAAAAGTGAATTTTTAAGAAGAGTGCAAACTTTTAATCTTCTTCGGATCACAAATGCAAGTGCTCCTTAAACAGAGAGCTATTAAATAAAGAAAGCAACGACGCTCTCGTAGCTTCTCTCCGCGATCAGTTCTATATAATATTTTACGCGAGCGCGTAATACACTTTCAATTCTATCTTTCCATCCATCACCCTTTTTTATACTTTCATTATAAAGGCTGGAAATCATATTCAAATACATGATCCACGCTCGGGAAGCCCGAGATCGACTTGCACCGAGCGATTTTCAATTTCGCTGCGAGCTCTTGTATTTCACGCGTTAAATGGAGCGCACGGCCACCGATAGGGTAATGTTTTACTAGCTCGCGAAAGTCTCCCCAGCGACTATCGCGGAAAGAAGCGGGAGATCATCGTACTGGGATCGGTAAATATACCTCGTGCCTGCAAATGTGTCGCGAATTTGCGTGGCCTTGCGTTGATTATTCTAATTTCCGAAATCCGTTAAGCTTGTGCAAGGTCCCCATTTTGCGGGCTAAAGGGGCTACTCGTACCTTGGCTAATTTCCGGCTAATCAGGCCGTTATTTATCTTAACTGCTTTTAAGTATGATAAAGAGGCATTTATTTGGTTAATCGAAGCAATCAAGATGTCGGCTTTTGATGGATATACTTTCATTAATTAAAAACAGAATGAGCGCAGAATTATAATCTTGGTACAGATTACATTGTATAAGGAGCTGAGATTAAAGTAATTGACTGAATCAGGAGGAGCTTTGCAGGAAGCAGATTTAGTTCAAGCTTTAATAAACTGCATTAATAAATATCGTAATCGTGGATGTTTGGAAAAATTTTTTATCAAACAGATACGTACTGTTAATTTGTTTACGATTATGCTTACGAGTGTGCATCAAGTTAATGTTGAACTCATCAGATAAATTTAGTTGCAAATAGTTTTCTGCATAAAATGTGTTCATATGTGAAATGAGTGGAATTGAATTTTTACATAAAAAATAGTTCCATTTCTCATATTATATTATAATAATTAATATTTATAAATGCAGCAATTGAATATATTCTTTTCTTACACAATAAAGTTAGTATTTTCCAACCAGCAGGCAAAAAGCGTACCTTCACACTAGATCTACAAAGTTCCACTTTAGAAGGTCGACCTAGATACTCAACGTACTATTTACTTAAAAAAAAAAAAAAGAAAGAAAGAAGAAAGTATACTGACAATAATGAAGCGTAAAGTGAACTTTCCAATGCGTCTCTTCGATCGCGTAAGAAAAACTGCAGGTAGAGGAGGTACTGCACCGCCTTCGCTCCGTCCCCCGAGAGCAAATACCTTAAAAGTAATTTCTTACGAAAGACGAAGTCATTCAGCCGCGCTTCCGTTACGGAGTCAATGATGAGGAGCGAGCTTAAGACGCCTTGGGAAAACGTTATTATTAAGTTCGATCGCGTACACCGGCGCCGATAAAAGTTGCCCCGGCCGACGAGCACCTGCGCGCGCCCTCGCACACACGCGCAGGTGCAGTTCCAGCCGCTGCCGTCGTTAAAAGGCGGGAGGGCGGACGCTTAATCGTAAAAACCCTTCTCCACTTCGAAAGTGGAATATTATCCATTGAATTACTCCGGGGGAGGCGGAGAGAGGGTCAGGGGCCGCGCGGTAAGCCGCGACGGAAGAGCCCGAGGGGTAATTTGCGATCGCTCGGGATTAAAATCGATCCCCGCGCAATCCACCTTAGATTATCCGCCGGCGAATCAATTAAAACCCCCGGGGCTGCCTCGGAGGCACGCACTCGAGGCTCGGGTTCGATGGAAGAACAACAGCGGGAGAAAAGTCGGAGGAGGGTCCCGTGGAGTGCGCATCCTCGAACGCACGGGGCTCCTTGCGCCGCTCGAGACCCGGATTGTCCCTCCGCGATCGAACTCGATTAAAGCGATCGGTCCGCCCCGATGAGATTCAATATTTAGCTTGTCCGCGAGTCGTTGTGGACAATGGCCTTTCATCTTTTTCCGCGGGCGGACTAAACGAGCGGAGGTAACGAAAGGCGGTAATGCATCGAGGGATGATGATGAGAGGGTGCACCTTCGTTGAGAAGGCAGGGGTAATTGGAGAATGGCGTTTCAAGTTGATACTTATTCCTGATGTTAAGAGCAACTAGAACTTCTATTTGGTTGATTTAGTAAGAATGTAGTACGGTATAACGCACTGATTTAACACACTTACAGCTGAAAATGAAAAATCGAAAGAAATATTTTTTCGAATCAAAAGAATCAAATGTACATTAATTCATATTTTGTATGTGGAAATCATTCTTGACTGATTAAAGAACGCTTATTACGATTCTGTTAAAATGGAAACTCTATTCGTATTTGTATCTGCAGATATTGTAGATCATACTTTATATTTTAGATTTACATGATTTTATTAATTTTATAATTACGAATTAGCTCTTAATTACATTAATTAAAAATTAAAACAGAATATTTAAAATCACTTGCAATTAAAAATTTTTAATTAATTTCTGTTTCTTATTCCTAAATAAATTTCCAACCTTGAAGCTTCTCGAGTAATTTCTTTTTAATTACAAATGATTTCAAGGGATGCAATAATTTTCGAAAGAAGAAACGGCACACCTCATGCAATTAATCAGTTTAATAGGTAATCATGTTTAAAAAAAACTGATATCGACATGTGATTAAATACGGACTTAATACATTTCCTTAATTAGTGGGACAGATAGAAATGGCAGACTAAAAGCTACTATTCATTTCCCGTGTAACTAAACCGATAATCAAAGCTCGTAAGCAAATTTCGTAATACATATCCTTGTAGAGAATTAATCATCCAATATCCTTAAGGTGTTAATTAAATGGAGGATTAATCAAGTAAGTTTTACAATAAAATCTTCTTAATTATCTTTTTAATTAAGTGGTAAAAGCAGCAAAATTTAATCATTTGAATTAAAATAAAAAAAACTTCATTATTTAACTATTATATAATTAAGACAAAATATTTTTCTTAAAAAAAAGATAGCAGGATAAATTGTGAATTATTTTAAGGAGTAATTTGATTTGTTAGTAGGATAGTTTTTTAGTAAATAAGTTTACATTAAATAATTTTGTTAAAAAATGACTGTAATTTTGGAAATTAGAATGCATCACAAATAACTACGTAAAAGTGCGTATGAGAAAACGCTGAACACGCAAAGCGCGGTACATTATACCAGTCTAGTAAAAAAACTGCTAAGATTTATACCAAGAAAAGTACTTACTTAAATTTTCCAACTACTACAGTATTCGTACAATCACCGCATTTGCTCGCCTAAAAAAAATATCTTGAGCAATATTCCAGACGACCGCGCTACCAACTTTCCGCGCCCGCGTTAAAATTAAAAATAACACGGACGCACAATCAATTATCGCGATTAAATTAGCGTAAAAACTTTCGTGCACGGCTTCAATTATGAGGCGCGATATATATGGATGCTCGTTCCGCGGCGGCGACGTGCGCATTCGCGCGAACAGCGAAAGTTCGCGCGTTCGCGTGCTAAGCGGGGAGAGGGATGGAGGAAGAATGGGCGCGCGAGGTGTCACGCGCGCGACTTCGCTTAACGGACTGTGATGTACGCTCTCATTATATTAACAAATTCATTCATAAATATTTCGATGAGCTTACGGATGTACGCGGGTTATTTCGCTCGCGAAGCGAGGCAAATCGATCGTTAGCCTTTTTATCGTGTAATTTTCAAAGCCGATAATTTATTCCGCATTGTTCCGGAAATATTAAAGTGCACCGTGAATAAAATCCCGCGTATTCGTTACTTTATTGTTGATAGAAAATTAAAATTTTATTCGCGTTGTAATTTATTGCACTTTGGGAGGAAACGAAGTTATGAATTGGTAGGAAAGTTTATTATTGCACTGTAAGTTATACTTACGGGTACTTTAAGAAGATCGCAATTCAGAAAGCCTACCCTCTAAATCTGAATTAATGAAATTTCATGTATATAGTGATACATTATAGGTTAAAAATATCCCACGAATTCAATTAGTGGGAGACTTTTGACTCAGAATATGTAACTATTCACATAAAATTAGTGAAATCGCAGAAATTTCACTAATTCAGATTAAGAGAGTAAGTGTGTTGTAGGTACACTGAAAAAAACTTATTGTTACTAAATAAATTTTACTTGATTTAAGTAAATTTCAGTTGATTCAAGTAAATGTTACTTGAATCAAGTA
>UXGC01000849.1:0-49475 GCA_900480045.1 Eurytoma adleriae
AAATCTCCGCGTCAAACTGACCAATCACAATCAATAGAGGCTTCACTTTTCATCATTCTCTTTTTTAGTAAGGAAATAATGCAGCATAAGAATGACAAAAAAACTTGTTAATAACGAATAATAATGAATCTTATAATGTTATTAAAGAAAACTATACCGCTGTATGTAAAGAGAAATATTTGAATAAGAGATTTTGATTTATTGGTATTCTATCCTATACATCTCTATCTCTATTCCCCTATCCTGGAAGTGGAAACAGACGATTGTGGAAAGACAAAAAATTGCAGAATAGCTTCCATCACTGCTCATACAGTTTCGCTCGTATCGCATCCTAGGCAATAACTTAGCCGCGGAAAGATGGGAATCGAGAGCGAGTCGGGCAGCGCAAGCGAGAATCCGCGTCGAAGGCGTCGCGCGGTTATTTACGATGGCGAGCGGTCGCGTCGCCACGGGGGAATTATGCCGTCAAAGCCCCCCGCGGCGGTGCGCCGTGCGTTTTGTCGCGCGCATTCATAAATAAGCCGACGCGCCTGATTTAATGAGACAGACGCGAGAGCACCGATGCAAACACCGCGGGTAAACTCGCGGCGTGCGCGCGATAACGAGCGCGCGACTTCGTTGCCCCGCGGCCGATTGTTCGGCGGTCCCGGCATTTTTATTTTCTCATTTTTCGGTACGCTTGGCCACCGTAAATCGTCTCCGGGATTCGACGAAGTTTCGTTTTGTCGATTTTTGTTTCGATGAATTATGCGACAGAAGTGTAAACATTAATGCTGGTCGTTCGGAAATTATGAGGGACTTTTTTTTACTGTTATCTTTTACATATTTTCTTATGATGTATGCGTGTAAATAAATTTTTTTTTACCAAGTCGTTTATTTCGTTATTTGTGAAGTACAGTGGAATACTCTTTCGAATACTTTGCGAATTGCTTTAGAACTTTTTTTTAGCTTTGTCATTTTTTTAACACTACGATCGGAAGGATCTATCTGAAGCTAGAATTAAATTGGACAGCCGTCGAATTCAATACATTCGCTAGTCCAAACACATAACTTGCAAGGATACTTAATGTCAGGGCATAAACTACCTCCTATATCTTTCCAACAACAGGCGCACATTATAACTTTATTAAAATTCAATCATCACGTCAGCGGAAGGCCTGGGCACATAATATAAAGGTCATCAAATGTTTTAAAAACTCGTTAATGAGTCACTTATAAGTTTCTAAAACGTGAAATTTATGTACCGGTTGGGACCCGACGTGGTCCAAGAAAATCGGCGAAACGGTCGCTAAGGTCCCTGTTCTTAATAAAAAGATCCATAAAGCGAACGCAGTAAAGTGCCAAAAAGAGGAACGTCCGTCGAGGCACAAAGGACCTCGAGGATCGAGCCGTCGCCGAAAACTAAAGCCCCGGCAGCTCGTTGATAAAATTTATTAAGAGGACCTTAGCGTCCGGCGGCCTCCACACGAGCTGCACAAGTCGCCGGTGAATGCTGCGACGCGGGCGGAACGACGGCGACCACCTCGAACCCCCTTCGGAGGCCCTCCCTAATAGCAATTAAATATCCGCGCAGCTAATTGGCAATTACCGCGGGCGTCGGACTCTCGAACTCCTTTCCTCCCTTTTTTCCCCCTTCGGCGAACCTACCAGGTAGCTCTCTGGCTACCTCCTTTCTTCCTCCGTCGGATTACGCGTATACGTGCGCACCGGCCGCCTCCGTCCCTCCCCCCTTCTCGCCTATTCGGGAAGTCCGTCCTGTTTTGTCGCGCGTGTGAGTGAGCCCAAGACGTTTTTTCGAGGCGGCGAGAGCAGAGAAGAAGAGAAGAGAAGACGGGCTGAGGGCAAGGTGACGACAGTGGAAACTAGTTTATTTCGGACGTGGCTATAAATTAGGATCAGATCGCCACCAGATAAGGATGTCCTACTAACACCCGGGTACCTAAGAGATGCTTCTCGGCTCTCCTCTTCTTTCTCCGCCTTCTTTGGTTTTTCTTTTTTTTTTCTAATTGTTTTTTATACACCGACCCGTCCTTCCTGCCCACACCGGGTCTCCTCCCTTATTTTCACCTGCGACTCCGAACATCCGTGCGCGAGGAGGCGAAAGAATATTCGGAATCGGAGGACGGAGATGAGCGAACGAGCTTTGGCTCTTTGAATTCAATTTAATTCAAGCTAGCGCCTTGAGGATACGCTTGAACAATGTTTAATCGGCTCGGCTCATCGGCAAAGTTTGCCTTGCTCCTCCGCCTCGGGTCATCTTTCTCTCTTTGTCCTTTTAAGTTACAGAAAGTAACTAATTGGGTTGTAATTTCAACGGGGAAGAATAAAGAAGTTCTACATTTGGCAGGAATCGAATCTTCAATGAGACTGTGTGCTCAGCATCCTTTGCATGATAGTATTTACCTTTGACCTTTCAATCATACTTAAATTTAGTTTAATACTTTATCTTTAAAAATGTCTAAATAAATGGGTACTTTGCTGATGATTTATTTCATCATATTTTTTCTTCAAAACGTGTACAAATTAGAATTTAAAAAATAGCAGTTAAACCTCTCTTTGTAGCTGGTCGTTAACAAATTAATTGCGACACTTTACGAATGCTTTTAAAGTGAGTATATCTCCTCTGTAGCACATGCAGTTAATTTTGATTTCTTCAACTTTACTGTGGTCTTTAATAGATCACATGAGAATAAATTTCAGTCTACGTTGTCAAACTTTAAAATAAACAATAACTTTTCCGGTTTGTTTGAAAGCCTTTACGCGATTGAATAAAAAAGCATTTCCCTTTTTTTAAACAAACCCGTTTAATATGGTTTACGTGCATTTTAAGGACCAAGGAATTTATAGGACAATAAAAGCCTTCGGTATCGCCGTTATATTCCCGCGCTCTCGGGTCTCGAAAAAGCGATTCCGGCCGTCCGTTCGTCTCTCCGTCCGTTTCCGCCCCCTCTTGTTTTACTCTCCTACGATATTTTTTCTTCAGTCGACCTCGCAGCTCGTGAGAATAGGATCGCTCGGCGGCGGTGACTCGGTCGATCAGGGCGACGCGACAGTCCGAGGTGTGTCCCGAGCGCTGAATGAGCCTCTCGACGACGAGAAAATTACCGGCGCGAGGTGCCCGCGCGGAAGAGGGAGCGAGAGAGCGCGCGGCGATTCCATTCACTGATTGAAATCTCCGTCCATTTGTTACTGTCAAGGAGGTGGCGATAGCCTTCTCCTTCTCCGTCTCTCGATCCGCCGGGCTGCCCACACGCTACTCAACAGCGGGGGACCCACCGAGCGCGCGCGGCCGCTATTATTTTCGACGGGACGAAGAGAAGTGCGTTCTCAACTAACGACCAATCAACTCGCCGGGATATTAATTCCTTATCGATTGTCCTAAGGTGTCCAAGCCGAGATTCGACTCGGAGTGCGCGGGCCTTTCGACCGTGACCGATCGCAATCGAGATGAAACGCCCGTGTACCGTTGCTCCCATCGACCCACCTTTCATCTGCTATGACTTGCTTTTGTTTTTTCTTTTTTTATTTGTTTGGGAGACGTAATGAGACTAGAAGGGCGATGGTAAAGAGTGAACGCTACATGTTTTGCGCGAGACATGAGAACTGGGGTGAGAGATGCTTGATTAGTGCAAGAAATGAGCTCCTACCTTGAATGGGTGATGAGTCTGTTTTCGTGATCGAAGCCCTCTTAAACAGGAGACACGAATCCACTGCCCATAGTCTGAGACCTGAAACAAAGACGATAATCCCTAGGTAATGCAGGTTCATTATTCAATGTATATCCTTCTATATAACTCAAAATTACTCAAGAAGTTGCATTAACCAAAACATTTAATTAAAGTGAAATTTAAAAGATTAGTCAATTATAATTACGACTACTTTTTTATTTAAAAAAAGGAACTTAATAGACATAAGATCAAACATCAGTATCAATTTGAAGGATTCGGTTTACTGAAAATATAATTAATTTTTACTGATCACAATGTTACTAACCCTTTATAAAACGGTTTGAAGGCGGTACTGGCTTCCGTGGGAGGTAAGCTGGCAGTGGTTTGGTGCTGATGCAGAATCGAGTTCTGCGACGACGTCGGCGAGAAGTCTTTGTGCGGTGAGTTTTGGAGCCTCGAGGTAAAGGAAGCGCCGGCGGTATTTGCAACGTTACCGTTGCTTTGGTTCTGCATGTAGCCGCCGGCTGCAGGATTGGTGGTCGGGTGATTAGGCGCAGCCGCTCCGTAAGGCCCGGGATTGACCGCGGCGTTACTGGGGGTACTGCTGTTGCCACCAGGGCAGTACCCGGTTGGAGGGCCCTGGATCACGCCGTTCGGCGTGGCCACCTTCATGTTGGGCGGTGTTTGTGGCGGGGTATCCGTACCAACCTCGGGAAACCCCGCCGCCGCCGAGGAGGAGGCACTGGATACGCTGGATCCCGAAGAGGAATTAGGATTGTAGTGAAGCTGGCCGCCGGAAGAGGACGAGAGGAAGCCACCATATCTAGCGCTGGTGCTGGAGTAGGGCGCCGTCGCCGCAGACGAGGGGCTCATGGACGCTGAGGAGGGCAACGCAAAGCTACCGAGACTCCCAGTCGCGCTGGCATCAGTCGGATTACCACCGCCAAGCCAAGGCTGCTGTGATTGGTGGTGTGCCTGGCCCGTTAAGTGGTGATGTTGGTGTTGCTGCTGCTGTTGATGGTGCTGTGGATGTGGTTGGCCGTAGTGCTGCTGCTGTTGATGATGATGCAGGTGATACTGTTGATGATGCGGGTGGGAAGGCGGCGGTGGTGTCTTACACGCGGCTGTATCAGCTAATGACCAGATTTTAGGTTTTGTCGCTGGAATGGGAACTCCAGCAGCACTGCAGTCAGATTTCATACCCTCATCCTTCATATGATCTTCTGGACCGTAACCGGGATGGTGATGATGATGATGGTGCATCGTGTGGTGATACGGATGCTCTGCTGCCCTCCGTGGATCATCTTCCAGCTCCAGGTCGTCTTCATCATCCAGATCTTTATCGTGCTGCAAGTGCTCTGCTTTTACGTGGCGCATGGTTTCTGAAATTATAAGAAAAAGTAGGATTTTATAAAATAGGTTTATCCAATTGTTACTATTTTCTTAAACCTAATTCTGAACATTTTTAGTGCTCATGTTATATTATCTATTACATTAACAGTTGCGTTAATTTTACAAAAAAGTTGGAGTAAATTTTCTCCAGGCGAAAGATCTTAAATAATTGGAAGTTATGGTTTTCTAATTAAACCAAAAATAATAAAGCACCTCAAAAGTTTCCTGCGCTTTTTTCAGAAGTAAACAGTAAACAAGAGGCCAACTTATGGTTGGGAATTCAGTGGCTCGCGAAACGTCCACTTAGTTAACAGAGAAAGAACATTAAGGCCTCTGGGTCTCCCGGTTCTCTCCTTAATTGGCACGGACTGGAGAGCGAGAGAGAGAGAGGAGAGAGAGAGAGAGAGAGAGAGAGAGAGAGAGAGAGAGAGAGAAAGAGAGAGGGGGTAGAGGGAGAAAGCGCGCGCGAGAGTGGAATATTGGCGTTAATGGCTCGTGGTCCCCGTGGTGTGAAAGCGAGACTCCGGGATGCGTGTCATTGTTGGGGCGAGCCCCGCTGGGGTCGCTCGCCCCAAAATAGTTACGCAGCTATGCGCGGCCCTGGCTCCGGCCTCCGAAGCGAGACGGCTAAATTCCCCTCGCGCCCTTATGGAACTAATCCGGCGAGGGTGAGCGATGCTGCGAGCGCGCGAAAAAGGGGGAGTGATACCCGCGCCGGGGCACTTTGGGGCGCAAAAGATTTTAGCCTCCCTCGAGTGGTCTCTTCTATTCTCTCTCTTTCGGCCGCACGTCGGTCTCGCTTGCGCGCACTCTTTTCTTACTTTGGGTTAGCGGACTCTCCTGGGGCACTCGAGGATAGCCCCGGACCGTCTGCCAGTTAGCAGCCAGCCCAGTCAGTCAGGGGTGAGAATTTCATTAAGAGGTTCGAATGAGCCTCGCCAAGGGTTTACTTGATGGGTCGTCAAGCGATAATTCCCAAGCTGGAGATGAGCAAGGGAGCCTCAGAAAAGACGGGACGAGGCGCCGACGACTGTTTCTCGGCCATTGGATAAAGACAGCTGACTGGCGAAGTGAGCAACTAAAGAGAGAGCCAGAGAGATGCAAGAGAGGGATGAAGATAGAGAAGAGTTCTGGTTTAGGGCAGGCAACGGCGGTAGCAACCCTTATAAAGCGAAGCTTATAGGCCAACTAAATAGATACTACCGAAGAGTCCACAAGTGGCTCTTTAACTTTTGACCCTCGGCAGTACTATCGGCTGTTAATCGAATCATCTCTACCAGCCGTTCCTTCCGATAACTCGACCATTTACGCAGAACCCACTGAAATAAAGTGATGCGCGATTATTCCGGCACATCCGCAAATGTGTCATCAGCGTTTAAATGAAGCCCTTTTGAGTGAATTGAATAAACATTTTGTTTTAAAATATTAACTATTTTGATTTCATGCACTCGTTACGATATCGTTTTAAGTAAAACGTTATTCCTCCAGACCTTAAAGAAATATGGTGTCACAAACAAACCATAAAGAAATGCTTTCCTCGAAAACTTAGCTATATATGCATCTATCGGTAAATTCCAGCACAATATTAATAATAGCGGTCCTTTGTCACCTTGTCCATCGGTGGTCGCGCAGCAGCGAACGTAGAGGAGAGACAGTGACAATAGAGACCAATATGCTGTAAGGTAATAGTAGCCATAGGACGGCTTGGTACCATTCGTCTCGCTGTGGGCGCCGATACATCAACCCCGCTCGCGCGCTGTCGGCCCGGACGAACGCGCGCGACTTGCGTCGGCGCGTAAAAGAAGGATCTCGAAGTTGGGAGAAGAGAGGCGAGCCCGGCGTGTACATTGGCTCCCCGTGCGAATGGATACCCGAGCCCGGCGGCCGCACCCTCTCTTGCTTCAAGCCTGCGTGCGTGTATGCATACAAGGTACCTCGGGCAGGAGAGAGGGAGTGACCGGTCGAAATCAATTTTTCAAACATGGCGTGCACTATTTTTGGTAAAAGCAGTTCGATGATATCGATCATTTTGTCAGTCCACTACGCAAAGAAAGCTAGTCCAGGGTTTTGAAAAAGAGCTTTGATATTAATGATAATTTTTTAGGAAAAAATGAAAACTGGAGAAAAATTATTACTAGTTGATAAAAAATGTTTACAAACATAAATGCTGTGGAAGCAAAATTTTCATGAAAAGAAAAAAACTCAATCCATCAAATAGATTAGTGAATTATGAAAAGCTTGTTAACGTCCAATTGAGTTCCATCGAAGCACCAAATATTCGCGCAATATTCGCCGGAATCGACGAGAAGGAGAAAAAAATTCCTCGGCAAGGGTGATGAGGGTGGGGTATGGGGGAGGGCGCACGAGGCGACTCGACGGGGGGAACTAGGAGAGCGAGCCAAGGCCATTAATCTCCTCGCGCGGCGACCCGCAACCCGTCACTGTGTTTACCCACATGTGAACCATTATGTCCGCCCCCGCGATACAGAGGACTCGCCGGCTCTCCCGCCGGCTTTCTCGCTCTTTCTCGCTCTACGGATATTCATCGAGAATGTCTCTCGGTGCGTGCGACTATTGGGTCGCGCGTACCCGACGGCCGCCGCGGCCGGTCTCCAGGTTCTGAATATACACGTCTGGCTTGAAAAGATTGAAAACGACGGGCTTTTCGCCCTGTGAAAAGTGAAGAATTTATAGGCTGTGGAGCAGCGAATTCGAACGTTAGCTTTACGTGAATTAAGTGAGTTGGATTAAATAAAAGTTTTGCAGTAACAATTTAAGTTAGAAAAACGATTGAAGAAAGATCTCCTTCAATCCATTTTAATGAATACTTGATAACATAACATATTATGTTTACTTGATTTGAATGTTTCCTCTAAAAAATTTTAATCTTAAGAGGAAAAGTGATATCTACTGTCAACATCAGTATACTTAACGCTGCAAATCTGTTGTTGTATTTACATTTGAGACAACACGATTCCCAAATTAAATAATATCACTCAATCTGTTTCTGCGCTCGAGATCAGTTTTCTGCGAATAATGGGTTAGGACGCGTGTGCGGGTATGCGTCTGAGGGGGAGAAATGGTTACGCCGGGCGTCGGATCGATTATTTCATTACGGGCTATAGAGGGGGAGTCGCCTTCGGCTCCGATTGGCCGCTTGGCAAATGGCTCTTGACGTTTATGTACGTGACTTCGTTAACGATGAGCCCGACGCGATGAAGAATCTGTGTCTTGTTTGCCCTGCGATGATTTTCGGCTGCTTTATCGCAGGGTGCCGACGAAGTTTTGGCTTTATTGAATAAGCCCAACAAAGTATTGAGAGTATCTTATTCCTTTTTTGTACAAAGCTACGAAGTATCACATTTTTATTAAAATTGAGAATGTGTATGATTCGTGGCTTTGAAGATGCTATCCCATTTTTTGCGGACGGCGTTTAAGTGAAATCCGTTAATACTACTGACAGTGGTAATTAACAATTAAATTATTGCCCGCTATTTTTGCTTAATGTCTTCTTAATTATGTACCGTAAATTAACGAGGCATGCAGAAGATTGACATACCAGAAAACGATTTTATTTCACTATAAATAATGAGTTTAACTTCGTATTCGTTAATTCGTAATTAACAGGTAAATTGAAAGGTAAAGAAAACTCCTTGTCCAATTACATTCGATAATGTATTATTGCATACCGGTTAGACTTAAAGATTTTTCAATTACACTCGAATTCACCTCTATTTACGTTGAATGTTATATTGATATAAACAACATTTCTTATTCAGCATCGATTTCACATTCAAGTATTTACACTTTTTATTTCAATACTAATTTAAAAAATGTCCTCGTCAATCTATAGACATTCTAATTTATCGAGAATAATTTTAATATCTTTAACCCTTGTAATGCATGCAATAAACTTAAAAAGCAATGTTAAATTTTTGCAATGAATCCTAATCAATAATAATTTAATCGCGTGAAGCACGTAAAAGATTTTAAAACGCACCGCTGTCCTCGAGGCCGCGCCTGGCGTCCTCGCCAACTCGCTCGCTCCTGCCGTCGGCGGCCATTTCATCCTTGTCCTTGTTGTCCTCGGAGTCGGTGAGGACGGCATCGTCGTCGTCGTCCGTCTTGTTCTTCGGCTCCCACGTCATCTTGTTCTCTTTCTTGAGCCGCCGCCTCGCGTTCGCGAACCACGTCGAGACCTGCGTCAACGTCATCTTCGTGATGATCGCTAACATGATCTTCTCGCCCTTAGTGGGGTACGGGTTCTTCTTGTGCTCGTTCAGCCAGGCTTTCAGCGTCGCCGTCGATTCGCGCGTCGCGTTCTTCCGCCTCGCTGCCAGATCGTAGCCTGCACCGTAACTGCAATAAGAGAGCAAGGGATTACCACATTTTATCTGCTCGTTTTATATTGTCTTTACTTTATTATTTAGAGGCTAATGAAGTGGGAACGTTATAATTGCTAGAGTATATATTAGGATATTATATTTTTCATTCACAACTAAAGTTGACTTATGTTAGTGAAAAAGACTAACATTAATGAAATATGACTTAAAATTAGTTAAGAAAATGTTACATCCAAAAAATTGGGAATCAGTTAGAATCTATCCGTCGGGAAAAGAAGCTGCGTTGCCCTGCAGGCTTGTCCGAATAAATCAGCCCCCGTGAAATAATATTTTCGCCTCGACGCATAAGTTGGTGAATAGGGATAGAAAGCCCGGAGTGTATTATGTCAATTCCGGGATGAAAATATTGACACAGCAGAGTTAGGTCATCGGGTGCGAAAAGCGCAGACGGCCACTATGACTGAAATCAATTCCTCCTCATCGATCAATCAATGTTTTATCACCTTCCCTGTGGCTATATTTCCCCAGCATTTTTTCTTCCACTGACATTTTTTTGACCACGTCCCTTGAAAAAAAGGAGGAAAAATGTATGGACCGCCCCTGACCCCTGTGATTTCAGTGCTTTATGTTCATCGCAACGTACTCTAAGTTCCCTTGTTTTTCTCTGACATGTCCCCTCCAAATTTTGTCAGCTATCGTCTCTGAGAAATGTCCTTGGAAATAATGGAGCGACACTAGACTGCATTTGGTTAGACTTTTTGCAATGTTTTTAGCTTAAATGAATTTAATGGTCTTCAATTTACATTTAAATCCAACACTAAACAATTTTAAAATTTATAAGGTTAAATTTATTACAATGCAGATATTCATTGCATAATATGCTTATAGAAAAACACTCGTCCGCTTAGTATAATTTCAATAACATTAAAATATCACTTTGAATCAAGATAGATCCATTTAAATCTCTCAGCCGAAAGCATATATAACGTGTCCTTCCCTTCCCCAACTCACTAGACTCTCTTTCTCTCTCCCTTCTTTGCGATGCCTCTTTGTTTATCCCCGAGGCCCGACGGATCGCTCCGCGTGCGCTTCTCCATATCGGCAAAAAAAAAGAGAAAGAGAGAGAGGAGGGTGAAAGAGGTCGAGGGGTTGATACTCGCGCGGGCGCGCAGCAAATATATATACGGCGAATAAAATCCCCCCCGCAGCGACGTGATTCCATCAGGTCCCCGCACTCACTCGGCGTAATGGCGATTCGATCGATTCCCCCACTTCGGGGCCGTTTTTTTCGCGTCCCCCAGCGCACGCATACGTATGCGGAAGGTAGACCGAAAAATACACCCATCGGCGAACCATCCTTCCAGCGCGTATTTTCCAAGCGAGACGCCGCGTTTTCCGCCTGGCGAGTGCCAGTGCGGGAAATTTTCGGATGGGATTTCATTTCGTTTTTTGTTTACTTTTTTCTTGGATTTCGAAATGATCTTTTGTTTGGCTATTCCGAAGGGACTTTGGGAAGAATAACGTTTATTTGATAAAATTAGTTTAAATTCGTGACTGATACTGATCTATAAGTTACACAAATTAATGACAGAGTTTCACAGTTATTGACCTAAAATTTAGTGGGTTTTAATATAAAGATTAATGGTTGCAAATTCGCTACTTATGTATATTTTTATTTGTAAACTTCATATTATTTGTATTATAATGTTTAATAACCTCCCTAATTCTATTTATTACAACTAACACGTAAATAAAGCTTAAAATCTTAATTCGAGTCACTTTCTAACCGAGCATCCCGTTTAAGTAGTAAACGTCGGAGTTTAATCGTCCACTTAAAAATCGAACTCTATTAATCCACTTGGGCATTCGTTGTCGGGTCTTTGACGGCCTGGAGGCGAAAATAAAAGAGGAACCTCGCGCTCGCAGCACGTCGCTTTATTGATATTGAAAGCAACTCTCTCGACTATCCCGCGGACGTGTGTTTGCACACGCTAAAAGTGACTACTCGTCTGGCGCGCGCTCATCTCGTTTTCTCAATTAGCGCGCGACTCTTTTCCCTCTGCCGCTCGACAAACAAACCCCGGCCGCCTTTGTCTTGGCGGGACTTGCCCTGCAATAAGAAAAAAAGAAAACAAACATATTTGGAGAGTCGGCGCCGGGGTGCAGAGAGGAAGAGGAAGAGATAGAGGGAGAGAGAGAAAGAGAGAGTCAATAGGCCTCTCGAGAGATTCGAAGGGAGCCGACTACAAATACTGTGAATCGAACAAATGGCAACTCTCCTCTGGTCTCTATCTTCCTTTCCGCACGCAGATGGTTGCGCAATCCTATTCCCGCGCCACTTGTCGTTGTGCGCGCTTCTTTGTTAATGCACTTGCCTTAGCGTCCATAGTCATCAAGAACTGACTTTGAGTGAACGGATGTCGTGCTGATACGTTGATGCATGCCCGATGAAGTGCCGCGGTGTCAATCACAATCCGTAATTTTACTACGTTTGATCTTGATGAATTGAATTTTAGTGTTTTGTTTCTTAAATCCATCAGAAATGTTCATCATTTAATTTGCACTAATTATAAATCGGTTCAATCCTCTCAAATGCATCATATTCTTGACGGAAATAGTAAATTTTTAGGTCATGTGACAAAAAGAGAATGTTCACGACCAATTAAAGCGAAATTCCTAAAATATGGATAAATGAACGACCTCATCAGTCTCAATTAACAGGGCAGGTGTATCAACAAATGATTTACCGATTACATAATCGCAGCCGATATAACCCCAATCAGCTGGAGAATCAATAACTTTCGAAAGCACTCCGGAAGTCTTACCTCGCGGCGAATAAACGCTCCGATCGATCTCACTTTTATCCCTCCCAGACGCGGGGCTCCGACGCTTTTATCAGCCTCCCTTCGAGCTCCGCCTGGCCGCGGTGCGTTTTCTCGCGCGCGCTTGCCGAGATTGTCGATGACCGGGAACGGGAGTTACACACAGCGAAAAAGTAACGGAAAAAAGGCGGGAGTGCGGTTACGGAGCCGATGGTTTTCACCCTCTATTAAACTCCCTCCAGACAAGGGAAAGGCGGATTTCTTTCGCTTTTCACCGGTATATATATATGCCGGGAAGGCTGCGGGGGAGGGAAAAGTGCGAGATCGCTCCGGGGCCTGAGAGAATCTGGAGGTGTTGGGCGATGAAATCGATATATAACGCGACCATTGTCTCTTTTTCTTTCCTTCTCGCTTGGTGAGAAGCGAATTATTCGTTTGCGCAGGAGAGAGAGAGAGAGGAGAGAGGGAGAGATGGAACGAGGGGGTGGTTTAATGAATTCGACGATTACGCGTCGCCTCGCGCTAATTGCCGACGATGATTAAGTTTGCGCCAGGGGGATGGAACGAAGTCATTAGTCACTTGTCACTTCTGCATCTAAGTTTTCTGAATATTGTTTTAAAAATTAATGAGTTCAAGTTAATACGTATAGTTTAATGGGTAATAAATACTTGTATATAGAATTAATCAAATCTTCGATAAATTAGATAAAATAAAATTTTTGAAAAAAGATTTATCTTAAACAAATTTCAAGAACTTTATTGTATATTATTTAGTATATACTATATGGAGCTTAGCTGAGGTTAAAACTATTCTAAACCATCGGTAGGTAGAATAAAAAGAAATCGTGGTAGGCAGTTCGGACATCGTAAGTAAATACACTTCGGCTGTTCATCATCAGAAATACCTTGTGCATACGTCGTCGGTGACGGCGTCAACCTTGAAAGGTTAACCAATATTGGCTGAAGGCACGTAATTGTGCTGCGTGTACAAGCGTATGTACACTGCCTCACTGTGCTTCAGGTAGAGCTACACCCACTCGTCCGTCTTTACTGATTCTTTTTAAAGTGGTTACCTTAAATCGTTTAGACCATGCCAATTATTTGTATTATTAGCCATCGATTTTTGAAAAAAATTCCTTACTGCAGTATGCACTATCGATTTGAAGTAGTCTGAATGCAAATAATAAATTTTATTAATTTTATAAGCCAAGAAAAATATTTTAATCTTTTATTGAATTTAAAAGAAAAGTTGAATTAGCGATTGTTTAGCACTACTATTTCACAGCCAAGGTACAATATCCGTTAGCGTTCCATCCTCGTCGGTGCAATCGTTTCTCTTTCACTGTGATTAACTATTTCTGTTTGCCGCAGTTTATGCATCCACTCGGCAGCGAGAGGGTAACAGTGATATATCCCAGTCGACAATTTCCTCGTCGAGCTCACCTCCGTCCGACTCTCCGAAGGTTCATTTTCGCGAGACAAGTCCCATCGAGGCCGACTGCATTAATTCGCGGCGTCGTATGAAAAGGCCGTATATATTGTACGTCGCGGCCCGGCGATCCTAGGACTAGGACCACTCGCGTGTAATGACTTTTTTTCACCATAGCCGGACGATACGAGAATTGCCTTTTTCCCGGGAACGTGAAATGCGTCCCTCCAATTTTTTTCCCCTCTCTGCCTCTCTGGCGCGAGCATCGCTGTTTCGAAGCTTTTATTGAAAAATAAAGGTCGGGGAGGCGAGACACGAATGTAGCGAAGAGAGATAAAATTGAACGTTTCGTCGAAATAAAAGTTTCGAGCATATTTTTTTACTGCGCGATTCGAGGGCAAAATTATCGTGCTTACAAGCTGGAAAAAAATTTTATTTTTATTCTTTGATTTAAAGGATTTATAACGCGAGAATAATTTTAGAATAAAATGGGTGTATTTTCACTGAGAAGAAAATTAAATTTAATGTAAAATTTGGTTTCACAATGTAGACTATACTTTAAGATTCCTACGTAGTATTCGACAAAGTTCGCGCTTGATTTAAATGCAGCGTATAATATTGTTTGTTACATTTACCGCCAGATGGCCTCTAGAACAACTTCTACAGTAATGTGTTGGAAGTCTCGGTTTTATATAAGCCACCTTTAAAATCTGAATGGTAGCGCTTCGAAAAAGCTACTGGCGCTCTACTATTTAACAAGTAATAAAATAATCATGGAAAATCAAAATTTTCATGGAAATCGTATGATTTATTTAAATTAATTAATATCTATCTAATCAATGTAATTAAATGTCTCTTAATTTAGTATATCCTTCAACTTTACGTAAAGCATTCTCAATTATCTTCTTCAGTTGATCAGATATAATATTATCCAAAAGGTCATATTTGATATTTACAAAGTAATTAAAAGAAAATTTATGCTAGACACCGTATTTTTCAGTGAACGAATTAAGAAAAGAGCACATCTAGTTTTTCTGAATCATGCATTGATCGCCCAAGTAATAAAACAATTACCCAAGCTGTGCTTTCTTTATCGAGAGCACGACGAAAGGCGTCGTTCCACTTTTTCGCAACAAATTTATTGAAAAATACACGAGCGAAGAATTGAATGCGCCGGCGGTCCCCGCGCGAGGCGCAACGTTCATTCGCGATTCCCCTCAGCCCGGGACTTCCTCTCTTAATAAGCTTCGCATAAAGCATCACTAAACAACATAATAACAGCAAGGACGACAATTTTTCTTCTGCCCGCGGACCAATTACATACTGCTTGCCTTTAGCCCCTTTGTAATGGCGGCTAAACGCCGCCGCGGCGTCGCGGAGGTTCTCGATATACATATATACATGCGCGTCATACTCGGGAAGGGAAAAACGTTGCGGCAACCGGTTCCTCTTCACTCAGCGGCTCTATTACTGCGGCGGCGGCGGACGGGCAACGTCGAGGCAAGCGAAAAAATAGAGGATGCGTCAAGGCGCGGCTTCCTTTGCTCTCTGTGCGGGCCCGAAAACGCGGAATTTGTGCTGGTACTCAACGATGCCGCCGAGAACTCGCTGTCTCTTCGCAATTTTTTCGCCACTGCAGTAAAGCCAATGAAGAAGTGCAGTGTTGAGTCGTATTTAATGCTTCATTTCAATTTTAGAATACTGCTTTTATTTTAAAACTTTTTACAATATTTAAATCAAGATTATTTGTTGTTGTAATTTTACAAGAAATTAATTAAGTTTTTCCAAAAGTAATTTTTTAAAAAGTAGACAGTTATTAATTACAATAAATTGTACTAAACTGAAATCACAAACTCACAAAGCAGTTAATTTTAGGGATAACAAAAAAATCGTTCCGTCAACAAAAGATTACGCGAGCTTACAAAGACAAAAAAGTTTCTCCTCGACATAATGCAGCCGTAATATCGCGAGTCTTTTACACGAAGCGCGAGAAAAAACAACGGCGTCGCGAGGGGGAAAGGAGCGGGCTGGGAAAACAAAGCTGGAAAGTCTCGTAACGCGAACAGCTTTTTCCGAGCGTGCGCGCGCGCGTCAAGCTGTGAAAAAAAAGGAGCGAGAAGTTGCATTTTCCCGGGCACGAAAAAAAATAGAGCGACGAGAGGTGGCGCGGAGGGAAGAAAAAGGGGCAAAGGACCGAGGAAAAAGTTTCGCCGAGTCTTTTTGGGAATTCAGGACGACCGTTCGCGGTCGTACGTTGCCGTATGAGGATATATACGAGGGGGGACACGTCGAGGAGGGTCGATCCTTTCTTCGGTGGCGCGAGGCGAAAAAGGAGAGCAAGGGAAGCACGCCCCGTCACGCGCGGATTGAGGCTTGAGTGCTGGCGCAAAATAGAGAAATGGTTGGGATTTTTTTTCTTTAGGCCTCTCTGGGAATATTTCAATAGGTGTTCTGAGATACAGTTTTCAGAAGATGAAGTGTGATATACTTCTTAATAGTTAGTGAATTTTCAGTATAGACTACCAATAAAATTATTTTTTTAAATATATTTCTGAAATTTAGAGATAAATGTGACATTTTCTAAATTTTGGAAGTTGCTTTCGTTACCCCTAGTGAAAAAAAACACGATGCCATAATCTGGAATATATTTTTGTCTTTAAGAAAAAATAAAATGTGCCTAATTACGCAAGACGCAACGCATTATTTATGGATTGATTAGAAAAATGGGAAAATATTTAAGAAAATGGGAACTAATATAAAAAAGGGAGAAAAATGATGAGCGAAGGTCGGATAAAGCTGCGCGAGCGGCAGTTTCTCTTGCGTGAGTGATGGCGACTTTATTGGGCGGCTGAGAGTCAGGGGGGAGTCGAGAACGAAGAGAAATAGACGGCCAGATTCATAACGCGGTTTGAGGGTGTGGACGCACTCGACTGTGGCCGATCAAATACTACATAAATAATTTACGCACGAAAATGGATTTCGACGTTAATAACCTACCGCACGATTCACGATAATTTATCGATATTTACTTGCGAAAAAAGTGAATGAATCAGTAAACGAAAATAAAATTTCGAAGCTTAAATCATAACTTTGGATAACAGCGAGGCTTACAGCCTGCAAGTATTAAAAAAAGAGGATAATGAGGAGAAAATAGGTTGAAGCGAAGTGTCACAAGTTCAGCGAGCATTTCCAGGTCTTCTAAATTCAGGCTTACGAAGTTAGTGAAGTACGGCAGGCAAAGCGCCGCGCTGATCGAGCGGTTGTAGACTCGGAATAAGATGAGCTAATTCGCTGTTGAGAGGCGCTCGACGTGCGAGCAAGCGAGAACCCGTGCGCATGTCGTCACGAAAATCGGGTTAACGTTTTGTACTTCAGACGAGTTACATCATTTTAACGACTTAATGTTGCAAAATCTTACAAGTCTATTCTCAATATTTTAAAAGTATGACATTTATGAGCGACGATCAATCTTTTAAAAAGTTTGTCATTACTTCATTTTCTAAATAGCTTTTTGTAACATCTTCCAAATTTTGAATAAAGTAATGTATCTGATGAAGTAGAAATATTCCAGGTATGATCAGACTTGATTAATAGTGTTTTCTGTAAGTATTTAATATGAGAGTTTCTTAAATCTGATTGTTTACCTTTAATTAATTAAGATGCCATATTATTTAATTTTATTTAAATAAACAATGCAATAATTTTCAATAAAATTTTTAAAATAAACGAAATGTTTGAGAATCAACAAAGACCACTCCAAAATCAAACTACCTACTCGAGCATGGGCGATTCCGCACGACAAGCGAGTCAAAGAGCCCGGTGTTTTACGGTTCGAAAGGGAAGAGGTCACCACCTCGAGGGCGCGGAGCTTTGCGACTAGGAGGGTGCAGGGACTTCGTATTATTAAGCGAGTAAATTAATAGCGGCTCGCGCAGAGTCGGTAGGGGGGGGACTTTGGCCCGGCGGACGAGAGTATATCCAGCGATAAACAATGCCTCTCGCTCCCCCGATGCACTTGATGCCGGGTTATGCGAGGCTGACGGGGGGTCCAAAGTCGTCGCCCACACCCACACACACATACACCGTCGAGTCCCCTGACTGGAATGCGCGCCTGGCTAAGGTACTAGGTTCATCGCTTGCCCTTTAGCCCGCTATTTTTATTCCGCGCATTGTCCTTTGCTTTCTCCTCTTCACTGAGCACCTTTTCTTTTTCTCAGTCATAGCTTTATGTACGAATTTTTGTTTTACTAATTTTGTCTTTACCTTTTTTGTACTTTATGTTTAAGTCAAAATTTTCACTACAGGAAAACAGTTGACATTACGAAATCTGGTTTCAGTTACACTTGATTACAATGATTACAAGAATTCAGTAAATTTTAATCGATTTAAAGAAATCATTATGACAAATTATCTAGTGAATAATTCGTTAAATAGAGGAGCGCTAGAAGCCTTCTCGAAGCGCTATGATGCAGGTTTTAAAGGTAGCTAATATATAAAACTGAAACAGCCATCCCGATGTTGGAAGAAGGCAGTTCTGACTCCACCTGGCGGTAAGTGCCAGGTACTATTGCGTTCTTTATTAAAATGAGGCTACTAATACGTCGAATATCAGTTACTTATTTATTGAACCTAGTATCACACTATTTGATAAATTTATTAAATTTGCACGTCATAAATCTCTCCAGCGCAAAAACTAATTTTCAAAAAATAAAAAAGAGTATAGGTACGTCAACGGCGTACTGACTGAAAAAAGTAGTGATTGAAAAAACTCCCACTCGAGATCGCGATAGCTCCTTCAGTTGAGTGCCGGTGGAGCTCTCCGGGGCGGTTCGCCGCGAGCGCGAATAAATAAAAGCGGGCGCACAGCCGAAAACAAACCCCGAAAGCTCGCCCCTAGCGCGCATAATACGGACGCTTCCCTCCACGCGTTTCCACATAAATCTCCGAGGCGCGCGCGCAGGCGCCCACGAGGCGGGGGCGACAGCCGACGGCACCTGTAGGCGTGCGTCGAGGGGTTGCGCCGGGGGGGTGCGCGCGCGAAGCCTGGAGAGGAAGCCAATCAATAAAGCCGCTCGTAGGTGGGGAAGAGCGAGAGCGAGAGAGAAAGCACGAGAGAGAACGAAAGAGAGGGAGAGAGATAGAGGGAGGTATAATACCGGCACTATCAGCCGTCGTTGCCCGAGCCGCGACTACTAAATTTCACCGGGCTCTGGCGGACTGCCTAAGACCCGAAGCCTCCATATTATGTACGCCCACTCCCGGGCTCCCTCTATGTACCATCACCACTATTTATCTATCTTCTATCTCACTCTCCAGTTCTAGCGAGACGTTTTACTCGTCGCTTGTTTTTCTACGTATTGATAAGCAATGTAGGTCTGTTTCCGTTATCTATGTCCCTTTTTATTGTTTTACATTAGATTTTTTATAAAAACTAATAATTCTGATAGTTTCGATAATGAGAAAAAGTGACGTCACTATTCGATCCTCTGATTGATTCAATGTTCACTATCATATTATGAGGAAGAAGTACAGGTAATTACTTATCGAAAACAGAATTAAAGGAATCGATAAATTATAAAGTTAAATTGACTAAAGCCATTATTTTTCTTGTACCTTGTTAAAGATAAGTGCGATTTAAGTATAACTATTTAATCTTTTCGTAAGGGTATTTAATTAAACCTGAATAAAACTTCAAAGCTCGTCAACTTCTTTTGCCGCCTTCATCTCCACCAACTCCCTACGCAAGTTTTTTTCTCTTTTTTGCGTACACGCCTACGTTCACCTTTGTCTTTCGGGATTACTCGTCCCGTCTCTATCTCACTCCGACTCTCTCGCCCGGTCGCCAAGCCACAGCCATTTTGTAAGCGTTCGACCCGGTAATACGTTCGCCGTGTTCATCCTTGCGAACGAGCCAATCGCGGGGCTTTCAACCCTCGATATTCCGGCGGGGACGACGACGCCGGGGAAGAGCGAAAGTGACGGCGACGGCGCGCGCGCTCGCGCACTCCCGAAGTAAAAGGGGTTTAAAGGGATAGATATTTGTTTCGCCGGATTTGGCCCGCCCGAGCGCTTTAGACGGATTATTTTGGATTTTTCATGAGCTACACGCAACATCCCCGGAGTGCCTGCCGTCGGCCCCCCGCGATCCAAGTGGAATCAAGTCGTTAAGGGGATGATTTATTTTGAATTTTGATGGTGTTACTAATCAATGATGTTCGCGCTTGATTAACTCACCCCTGCTTTGATAGCTACGGTGTTTAGGGAAAATCCGATGATATGATATCTCATCATCGGATTTTCTCTAAACACTAGCACTAGCTCTAACACTAACTCTCTCGTCGTAGAGCACAGGAGGATTAATTAAGGAATCACATTTTTTTAATGAATTTGGTTGTGATAGTTGTGATGGATTTTCAGTAGTAATGAAACAAAAGTTAGTAATGATGCAAAGATTAAATAATTAACTACAGTTTATTACTGCTGCTTATTATAACGGTAAAGTAAATATCTAGTTTGATTATTTTGAACTTTTTTCTTGAATTATTAATTAGTGATGACATTTTGATTGATAAAAGTTTAATAAAAACTGGAATGTGTATTTTATGTAAACACAAGGCGCACAGACGTTAAAAGAGTGTACGAATATTTTCCATCTGTTTTTTTTTCTTAATCTTTAGAATCTTTAGAGTAATTAAAATTGACAGAATTATGCGTTTTTCAATTTATACTTTATAAAGTCGTGTCTTTAAAGGAATTGTATTTCAATTTTATATTCTCACTTTATTACTTTTTTTATAGCTTTTCTCCTGGTTATTGCAAAAAATCGTTTGCATATATTTACAATTAAAATGTAAAAAAAATTTTAAAGAGAAATAAAAATTTTATATATTTTTTTATATAAATCGTAAAACTTTGTCGGTCTCACAAGAATACTCTGAAATACCGTATCGTACAACGTTGACACTCGTAAATAACGATGGTCTAAAAAAAAGTCGGTTACAAAAAAAAAAAAAAAAAAATACAATGAATAAATATCTCCAAAGCGACAATTCAGCTTCACCCGCGGGCATTCCTGGAAATTTATCAGAAAGAATCGCGCTTTCTAAATAGATTTAAAAGCCAAAATAAAAGAAATCCCCCGCAATCAATCCCATCTGCTCGCAACTCCTTCGCTCTGTCGCGCGGCCTCTCCTACATCTCCGTCTCTTCGTGGAGCATCTCGCATGTCGCTCTCGTGCCCCCGCGCTAATCCCGCTTTCCGGAAGAGGATTCGAGGTCTCACCGGCTTGGACTTGACGGATCCTCGCCTCGCGTCTCCGGCCCCGTTTCGTCACGTATATTTCTGCGGGATTAGGCTCGAGTCGCGTCGCTTTTAACGGCCTCGATAAATTTCTCTCTCTGCGCCGCATTCTCTTTTTTCTCCTTCCAATGGATACACAAGGAGCAGAAGTTATTCGTTCATTCGGAACACGTAAGCATCTTGTCCGCGGTAAATCGAATTGTTAATGATTTTTTTTAAAGGGTGCAAGTGCTTTCACCTTATTTTTCAGGTGTATTTTAATTTACGGGAGAGTAGCAAGGAAAAGAATAGTAATTCTTTGTATGTATATACGTACCCGTAGGCTGCGAGCGTCGGATCGTAAGCGTAGTAGCCGGTGGCCGCCGGCTGGAGGGCCCCTGTGCCCCAGGCGCTTCCCATATCCGCCGTCATTCCCATCCCCGTCGCGTCCTTCAATCCGTACGGATTTCCCTGGAAAAAGAAAGAAAAAAGTCAGCCATTGTGCTTCAACCCTTTTACTCTTTGTTCGTAGGCACCACAACTACTTGCTCGATTTTTAGCTAGTTTATTACTGCAATGCATTGTTCTAATAAATTTTCGCTACTAAAAATTCGTTATATATTTCAAAACAAAAAATTAAATGATAAATATTTGAATGACCCGTGTGGAAAGATCTTTGGGATCGGATTAGATTCGATTATCCAAATTCTAATTGGGATTCTGATCAGAAGTGTCACGCTTTGCCAGTCCGATTCTGACTGGGTATCCGATCCCAACCAAATTCCAACCAAATCCCAGTCAAAACCCAATCAATTAAAACTATAAAAAAATGTATGATTTTTCAAATATGGATTTTAGTAGGGATATCGGATTAGAATCAATAGTGGAATCCATATTGGGACGTAATTGGGGGAGCCATTCAGCATCGGATTGGTAATTTGGGCAGTTCCGATCATTTCCACACGGAGATACAATCACTCTTTTTTCATAAAAACGTTCTAAGCTTATAAGTTTACTATAGACTTGAAAATTGATTCTTCACTCTTCCAGACTTGAGTTTTTTTGCTCGAATTTAAAACATTGTGAGCCAGCTGAAAATGCATAAGATGGTCCGAGGACGATCGCCGGTACTCTGACACGAGTAAACCGAACCGTCGGCACCGACGGGCCGATATCGGGACTTTGCGACTACCGTGCATAAGAGCTACGCGCGGCTAATGGTAGCACAATGGGATATTATTAGTCGCGGGGGCTTAAGGAAAGCCGGGCTCCCGGCGCCAGTCAGTTTCGTGTTTCGTCGTCGCCGCCGCCGTCTTACTTCTTAATTCTACCGCTATATATCCGCCCTTTTTTATCTCGCTTTTCGAGCGCCTTCCTCTCTCGGTCCCTCCTTTTTTACGACTTGCCTGAGCGAAGGTGCGCGTCTGCGGCTTAACTGACAGGAACATCGACAATTTTTTTTCATTTAACTCGGGTTTGTTTTAATCGCTCGTTGAGCGACAATAATCGCGATAAACGAAATTAAAAGAAACGTTTGGTACTGAACGAAGCTTTAGATTAAATCAGGTGTTATCCGTAATAGAATTTAGTTTTTGTTCAAAATAGACATTTACTTATAATAAATATATATATAAATATATGAATTCGTCCTATTACAATTCTACAGAAAAGGCTGTTTTTGTGCTATTTTTGCTCGTCTAAAAAAGTATCCATTGCACCCTACTCTTCTTCAAACTCGAAAGTAGATATATAGAATTTAGAATAAAACTCCTAGAAAAAAGCCATTGGCAATCTTGAGTCGGTCGAGACCAGTCGCAAAGCTTAGCGTAGGCTTGGAGTGGCCCTTTAATGGTAAACCGCGGGTGGTCCATGGCTCAACTATTGTTATGCGACTGGAAATGGTGCGGTCCGCTGATTCTCTCTCTCTCTCTCTCACTCTCCTTGGCTCCAGCGACTCGTGCGCCGGATACGTGTCGCACGAGAAGACGCGACGGTGAGGAGGAGGGAGGGGGAGGAAGGTAGGAAAAAAAAGGAGATCAAAGGAGACTGCGAAGAAGAGGAGAGCAAGTGCGCGCGCCGCGTGTATTATGCGAGTCACGTACATACATATTCCTCGCGGACGAGCGCATCCCCGGCAATAACTCTGTCCCGGACTAGCCACGGTGCGCGCCCATCGCCGACCCGATTAAACTCCTTATGATTCTTTACTCAGATCGGTTGTATTTCCACGAGTACTTTCATACTCAGACGTGTTTTCTTAAACAACAGCATCAGTTGACCAAATTTTAATGTCTTAGCTAATAGTTGTAGTGATCAAATAGGGCTCCTTAACACTCACGTTGTATTCGATTTTTAAAAATCATTTTCAAGGTCATTTGAAGGTGGACTAGTGTTTTGGGAATATCAACCTAATAACCCAATAACACATGCTCAATATATCGACATTAATCCTTTTTAAGACAAAGACTGTCTAAAATGGCAAAATGAACGTGGAAGTCCCTATTCGCATACAGTGTTGAGGTTGTTAAATTAAAAGATGCAGATATGAAATGAATTGGAATGTCGACATAAAAAATATTTGAAATCCGAAAAATCTTACGATGAATGATTGATACATTAATTTTCCTAATCTACCTTTCTTGTATGTACAGTGCAAAACTCGTTTCATAATCTTAATTTTACAAAAAATGTTTTTAATTCTCTTCCATAAAGTGTGGATGTATTTTCCAGGGATGGAACGAGTGTGTCCGCGTGGGAAAGGGAAAACTTTTGACGCGCAGACCAATTCGTGTGCAAAATATTCGCAGCGTGCCCGAGTCATAGCGATAAAGAGCTCGAAAATTATACCGATAAAGGCGCGCTCGAGGGAGCCCCAATTCACGCTCTGGATCACGAATTCGATTCGCCGAGACAAGAGAAACGTACGCGCTCACGAACTCCGAACACGTATCTATTGGGAATCGAACCTTCGGCGCTTATGCTAATTCGCTCTTTCACACTCTATTACTTGCGCCGCTCATTTTTTTTCTCTTTCGCCGCGCGAATGCAACCGTGCTGCGCGTGCTTAACGCTGCTCTTTTTTCTCTCGTCTCACGCTGCGTATTCAAAAATCGTAATTTTTTCTCTACAGGATTAACGTGGTGTTTGTGAGGAATTTTGCAACTCTTTGACACCCTGCGCCTGGTAATAAATTTCCAAGTTCAGGTACGGAGTTTATAAATGTCAACAATTTATGACTCACATTATTACACGTACTAAAAGAGATTTTAATTCATTTTGCACGCACTTCAAACTGTTATGAAAAAAGTAATTCCTCATCGCCCACTTCATCACAGAAAGGAACAAAAACTTTTCTAATGTAGATACAACACCTACTCGTCATTCACGGAGCACTGTCCGCCGCTTTTTTAGACAGGGGCGTAACATAACATCCCCACCCCCCTTCCAACCCCTCCCCGATGAACACGTCAGCCCGAAACTTTTTCACCTACTAATTCGTACGCATCGCTCCTTTCTCTGCTCTTCCTGGGCCCTCTCTCAGCCGTCCGGGCGCTGAAAGGCGCTTTTTTCCGCGTCGCACTGGGCGGGCGTATACGGGGGCCGGGCCCTTAATTAAAAGGCGCAAAAAAGCGGGCCCCGCGCGACGTCCGGGCGAAGTATCGGTTTGATTAATGCCGCCCAGCGGCAAGAGTTATAGCGAGTCCGCAGCGCGATAGCCCGCCCCGATAGCCGGGCGCGGCTCTCTTATTTTTAAAGCTTCTGCGACGGGCGCGCACGCACCTGACGCCTTAATATACGCTCGGGAGGGGCGCGAAGTGCCGGCGGCACACGCGCGGCGGCTCGTTTGCTCTGGCCGAAAAGTTTCGCGCGCGAGAGGAGGGAATTTTTCGCGGGAGATAAGCAAGGCGCGATAGAGTTGCCCGGAGTTCAAGTGCCACGGAGAGGCGAGTGTTTGACTTGGCTCCTCGTGTCAAAAAAGGTCCGTTTGCTTGTTATGCTAATGGCGGACGTCGAGTACCTTGCGCAGTTTGTACGGGCGACGAGATGCCTCATTTTTCGCTGTATCATAATTTCGGATGTTGTTACAGCTAATTGATGACTTTGTCAACAGATTATTGTACCAGTGAAGATTATACTAAGGAAAGTGCCCATTGAGTGTTTATATTTCGATTATTGTTTGTATTCTTTTTTAAGATCTCCTTACTCTTAATGCACTAGATTTTAATGGCGTAAAGTAGGTATTTACATATTTCACAGAATATCAAATATTTATAGAGTTCATTCATAATCATTTATAGCAACTGAAAATACTAAAAAAGAAGACCCTCGAAGGCTAACATTTAGAAAAATATTCGACCTTACCGACTAGTAAAATAAAAAATATTCTAACTGCTTGTCTTGCCATATCCTGCATGTAACTACTTGCGCTCATATCGTGCACATCACCATAACCAAGTTTTTTACATCTTTTCTGCCACCCGAATGGCTAAAATTGAAATGAAATTCGTCGTTAAGTGACCCGCACTCCTTCCCAGGTACAATGTAAAAGCGGAACGTCGGAGGAAGGGGGTGGGGGTTGGGGGGAGGGGGGAGTGGGAGAACGTCGCCGGCGCCACTGCTCGCGCTCGGGAGAAGAGAGTCGCGGTCGCGCTATAGGTATAGGGACTGGCGGCACGAGCACCTACCTCCTTCCTCAGCGGCCCTTCCTTTTTTCCCTCGTTCCTCTCCTCCTCATACGCGGACCACCGTGCAGCTCGTAAAAGTCGCGGGCAAGCCGGCTTATTGCCTCCCGCCGCGCGCCGCCCATTTTCATTCAATGCTAATCCGATATTCCTGCTACATTACAATGCCGCGCGTCGTTATACGACGCCCGGCGCTTTCTCGCGACGCCAGCGCCTTTCCCCCCCTCTTCCTCCTTCCTCCCTCCGTCTGCTCCTGTATTATGCATGTGGGGGGCGGCCGGGGACCGCGAGGAGGCTACCTGCATCGCGCGAATTTATCGTTCGAAATTTTAATTTTTATTAATCGTCGCGGCGATTGTGCTGCGAGGCCCTCTTTGTTTCCTGACGCGACGCTCCGTCGCCGAGGTTATTTATTGGACCGGCGATCGAACTGATTTGTCGCGAGTCAGCATCGTTGATATGCAAAAGCTGTGGCCTTTTCTATTGATGTGGAAATTATTTTGCTATTTTGAATCTTAATCTTCCGGTGCATCGACCTGGATAGAAGTTTTCTAGCTGATAATAAAAAGCTTAAACCAGAATTCTACAGCACACAACAAATTTTCATTGGCAGGATTTATGTATAAAAATAAGCTAGAATTTTATAATCTCCACGTGCTGCAATAATTTCCCTTATGCTCGATCATGGAGTAAGTTAGCTTCGTGGACTCAGAACTGGCTGCATTGCTCTATACGCTCTTTGCACGAGAGGCCCGTACATCGAGCCCATAAATAACCTAATCTGGTACTTCGAAAATCATAGAGCCGAACGCCGTTTACAAGCGGCGAACACGAGCGGACCGATGACGCAAAGTCCACATAATAATGTCCCTGCCTGCTCGAATCGTGCTCGCGCGTTCCGCCAGAAAAAAAGTCGTATAATAAGATAAAAAAAAATCGAAACGCGCGAAAAAGTACGGCGTATACCTTTTCCCCCCATTATTCAAATGAGCGCGATGCTTGCGAAAGGTATTAGAAAACGATTAAATATCAAGATCGTGTCGAGAGCCGCTCGCTCACGTGCAAGGGAAAAAGGGCGGACGCGATATTGCGATTTTCCCGGGGTGGTATGTGTGCGCGCGCGGTGCAAGCGCGCCGCGAGTTTACATCAGATAAGAGCGGAGGTAGACATTACTCGTTATCTGTTCGGCAGGGGAAAAAAAGTGCCGGGGCAGCGCGGGGGTGGGGAGGAGGACGCATTGTCATAATAATAGAATATTACCGGCGCGACCGCGAGATAACTGATCTTCCGGCGCTACCGCGGACTTGCATTGTTGCGCTGTGTAACCGATCGCCGCGAATTTTTCATCCGACGGTTTTTCCTACTTTTTTTACCTTCGTGGCTTTTTGTCGACTTTACTTTTATATTAACCCACTGAGAGGCTCGCTTGCGTTAGCTTTAATGGATTATGAAAAGAAAACACACGGATTCTAGTGGTAATCTACATCTAACTTAACGCGATAAAATCTTTGAATTCATTACGCCTCGAGAAAAAAGACATGATAAATCACTCGCACACTTAATAAAAATAGTTTTATCTAATTAACAGTGCGAAATTACTCATTTCTCGAGCGAATGCACTTTTGGCTTTTTGCGCTCGGGGCATTTATGCGTGCGCGTCGAGACTGTAGATTTTGATCGATTGTTTTATTAACAAGCGCGTATAATACCGCGGGAGGTATAAAGCGTATACGCGATAATTAATGTGTATTTAATTATACGAGCGCGGCAAATTGTAATTGCAAGCGGGTATCATAACGAATGCTTTTGCTCGGGCCCCCGGCGCGATTTTGTCTCTTTAATTGATCAAAAGTGGACAGCGCACAGCGATGCTTTATTAGATTAACGTAACAAATAGGTGCGTAACTCGTGTTTATTCATTTCCGTAATTAAGCTTTTGCACACTTGGAGGAAAGAAAAAACGCGGCGATACAACTTTGCACTTTCCTCCAGTACTTTTTGACGAAAGAAAAACGTGGCGTTACAACTTTGCACTTTCCTCTAGTACTTTTAGACGAAAGAAAAACGTGGCACAGCAACTTCGCACTTTTCCGTAGCACGTGCACATTTTAATTCAACGAGCTTGTTTATGCAAATTTTAATATGTTTTCCTCGGGAATGACGAGTTTTTAGCGCTTCATTTTGAAATTGACTCAACGATCAATTGATCGCTTTTCAAACTACACTGCGACATTGAATCCAGCTCAGAAAAAGTTAATTCATTTAAAGCATAGTAATGAGCGACCTACTATTAAATCACCAAAAGAAAAGTAGACATTAATCGTCAACGTGAAAATATCATTAAATTAAATTCGGTGCTCGACGATGCGAGAAAAAAGTACGCTCGAGCACGGAATCCACCCCCTCCGAAAAATTCTCAAAATTCCGCGCGGAGCTCGTCGCGTGCTGAAAATTACGGCGATGCCGAGCGCGCGCGCTGGAACTATCTCGGGGAAAAAAGGAGCATGGGGGAGGAACGAGAAACGCCGGCGCGCGCGCGCATACACACGGGTTCGTGCGCGATAATCATCGGAGCCGTGCTCGCACACCCGACATGACAATAATGCGCGTTTGTCTATATTGCTCGTTTCGCCTGTAATAATAACCGGAGTTTTGTGCGGCACTTCTTTTTTTTCGATCGTAACAGTGGGTTTGGGGAATTTTCGAACGCTGTTTTCCACGATTGCTACCCGATAAATTTTAATGAATAGAGGGAATCCACTTTTTGTTGGCGCTGATTGCTGTGTCGCGGCAGCACTTTTCTTGTTGGAAAATGCGATGACAGTTTAATGGTATGCGATTTATAATGTGGAAAAGATAATTTATAATTATTGGATTTAAGATTCTTCTGATAACTTCCACCCTTGGTCCCTACTTTTTTATCCCTAATTTTTTACTTCCTTGTTCATTATTTTAAAAGGATAAATAAATTAAGTGTATAAAGGAGGTGCTTTTACCTATCGCAACAATCAAGTTCATTTGAATAATAAAAGCGAAATATCGCAAATTTTTAACAAAAATTTCTATCTATGTGTCACGAGCTCTGATACCAACTTTTTTATGCATCATATAGTACTTAGCAGTTATACTTCGTCATTGTTTTTACACAATAGATCATTACCAACTTGAAAATTTAAACCATGACTTGAAAGTAGAGATAATTAGCAGCAGATTGCTAATATAACTCAAAACTATACCAAATCACAGAGGACTGCAATCGCGGACTAAAAAATTTACGGTGCCTCCCGCTCTTCCTTTTTTTTACCGTCGGTTCTGTATATCGCGATGCATCGCATCAGTTCTCCGTTGGTGCCGCGGACTGGTTTTAAACGGGCGATCCATTTTATCATGGGGACGTTTAGCGCGAATCGCAGCCGCTTTACGCCGTTGATTACGCCGTTCTCCACGGCACGATAATTGCGATTGTTCCGTGCGCCGCGACATAAATGGTGCTCTAGCTACGGATTAATACTGGTCAGAGCCCGCGCACGCGCTTACGTGTGCTACTACATTATCTACGTAAGATTTTCAAGTGGTCAATTAATCCTCCGCTATACACGTTAATTATTCAGCTTGTGAACAAATTTATGCGTTATTTTACGAGTTTCTGACTAAGTATTTTTAGCTTTCTGATGACGGAGCTCCGTTTTTATTGCATAAAAGAATAAATGAATTTATAAAAATTTTAAATTCGATCGATATTAATTTATTGGATGTTGAGAATCGTGTTCTCGATAAAAGTTAATTGACACAAAAATAATTGTACGTAGTTACTTTAAAGCCTTTAAAAGGTTTATAGTCAATCAATTTATCACCGGACAAAAAATGTCCCGATATCTCTAAACTCTGTATACGTATATCGAAAAATTCAATCTTCGCAAATCGCGGGGGATATTGAAATTTCATCACAGCCTGGTTTATTGAGGTTATCGGTCGAACTTTGATACGATTAAAAGGAAAAAAAAGAGAAGCGATCGAAGCGAAGGTCAGGCCTTCGTCGAAAATTCAATTACCTCAAATGGGTTAATCAAATCAACCCAATATTTTCGCGCCGCTTTTTTTACCCCGATCGCGTTGAATGAAACATCGCGACCAGAAATAATGCACCGTTACAAATTTCGCCGATAAACCATCGCTAAGTGGCAATTAACGTCGGACTGCGAAACTAGGCGGTAGGATCGAGAGGGGAAAAAAATTGCCGAATACTACGAAAAGCCTCTTCATTGCCTTCGAGCAACGAGCGCAACGTTTCAATTTCCCCGGCCGGGGTTATCTCCCATTTCGCGAAGATACGAGGAGCGCGTGAAAACGCGCGAAACGAAGCCGCCAATTAGCGGCGATTACATTACGGGGCGCGCTCGCTCGGGCGAACGCGATTTTAATTGGCTATTTTTCATATCGAGCGGTCGCCCCGCCGCGGAATCGCTCAACGCAACGAGCGGCACTTTGCGTTTACAAGCGCGCCCCTTCATTATGATCGGTGAGTTAATAAAAGCTGCGATCGTCGCGCGCCCAAACGACCGCGAATTTTCAGCCTCGTCGAGAAATATCGCCGTGAATTTTAATACCGACGAATACATTGTATACTTCGTCGAATGTTAAATCGTCGTTTAACTATTTTATTCTTCTTTTTTTTCGTGTATTATAAAGATACTCGCCCGATGCTCACGAAAATATATGTGCAGTGAAACGCGAGATTTACGATTTTGTTTTGACGGCGAAACAATTTTAGACCGGCAAATTAATAAAAATCAAACGGAACGCGAAGTGGCTGCGAACTCCGTCGGCTGGAGCTATCGGTCGCGCAACAAACTTTGTTCTTTGTTTCAAAATAGTGCACGCGGCGAGTCGTCCCCGCGCGCGCGCGCTCGCCACTGAAGTAGCGCACTTTATTGCCCATCACTTTAAAAATAAACAAAGCCCGCGCGACGTGTCGCCCGCGAGATCCATTTATACGCGGCCAGCGCCGTCAGACAAATCTCTCGTCAAATTGAATTTCATTGTTCGCTAATGACCCCGGCCCCGGTCGATCGCAAAAAGCCGGCGACGATTTTCCGAAAATAGTCGCGAAATAGTTGCGCCCGAGTGAACGGCGTATAACACGTGTCCCGCGAGAGTCGTACAGTGCGTTCGACATTTGTACAGCTCAGAGGAGCGAGCCCGAAGGCCCGCCCGATGAGCTTTCGGTGTTCGAATTAAATTTGGAAGTGCCCGGGCAATTATCGGGGACGTTCTAGCATAGACACCGAACGATGGTCTTGAAATCCTTTTTTCTCTTTTTTTTCAGCGTAATTGGAAGGTTTGTCAGCGAAGTTTACTGAGTGCGCGATGTATTTTTGGTGAAGCCCGGCAAGGGATATTTAGAGAAACAAAATTTTTTCCCAAAATTTGCATATCATTGACTTTTTAGCGAGCGTCTAGAAATTTCGCGTTGATTAGAATTACAAAGTAGGCGTTGAAGATTTTTTTACTGTAATGTATTCGTTTACATAGTCACATTAAATAAATTTACACTTGTTTAATGAATATAAAGCGATTGATAAAGTTTGACATTTCGCGGTTATTTTTACGCGAAACCAACAGGCACTTCATTAGAAGATTTGGTCGTAAAATTAAATTGAACTACGTTTGTCACGATAAAAACTAATTTATCCTCTGGACAAAATTTGACAAAATGTTTGGGATTTAATTTACAGCGTATCAAAAGAAACATTTTCTTAGAGTTTAATGCTAATCCTATTATTGTCTCGTATTTTTCGCTCACGACAGAACAAAGAGCCTCGCGTCGTCGGTCGATTTTTTTCGGACGATAAGTGCTGAAAAATGCTGAGCGAATCTATCACCGGTCCCTCGTTAATATTTCTCGTGTGAGTAAATCGACCATATGATGTATAGCAGCATCTTTTTTCACAAAAATCTATGATTTTTTACTTTACTTATGGAATGAATTCGCTATACTCTTTTCGAGAAAATTTATCAAATCTAAGGTAACTAAGGTAACATCCTATGAATATATAGAATGAGTATGTATATTTATAAGCCCGGAGAGAATTTTTTGGCAGGTAACACTTTGAAAATTTCTTGGATGAATGTAGGGTATCTGTTGATTCGAGGGAAACAACGTGTCAAAAGATGTGAACACCAAAATTAATAAGAGTTATGTTTTTTTTATACTTTTACAAATTTTCGTTCGTTTTTTTGTCCCACGTATAAATAACTTCGCTAATACTCTTTCGACTCGAAACACCTAATTTATTTTTACGTGAATTCGGGGAATTACGAATATAGTAATCGTAAAAAAATGGAAAATCTCGAAATAGATCACTAAATTAGATGGTTAAAAAAATTAGTGAAGCTTGACAGATACTGGCGTTTAAACTTATTTATCTCAAACAACAAAGACATTTATTTCACGAATACTCTGCTCTGCTACGAAAAAGCGATCGTGGTGCTTAGGAGTTCATTGGAAGGAGTCTCGCAGACTACCCTTGATTAACTTGCACACGTCCGAAAGTTTGCACTTCATCAGGGCCGTCGGCGATGCTCGAAAAACCCTCGGTGGACTTCTTCTTTTTCGAATAGCTCGAATGATTCGGCGCGCATATGCAGGCGCTTTTTGCGCTCGCGCTCGGCAATCTATATGGATCACTTCGCATCGGGATGCCGAGCTAATTCGCAGAGCCACGCGAGGGGAGGACAGGGGCGAGAGAGGGAAATCCGAGAAATAATTATTTTGCGCGCCACGAGCGGCGAACTAATCAATCTCGGCCCAACTTAGCGACGAAAATACAGTGACGAAATCTGCCTTGGATTCCTTGCTATTGCTGTTACGAGAAATTGTTTAAAGATAAGTCTGTTAACAAGGCATCGAATTCAAATTTATTTATTTCAAGAAACGCGTTGTTTTATTTATAATTGTTAAAATTTGCACATAAATTTTCGTAAGATTCCACCGCCAAATACTGAATATTCTCTCCTAAACCGTCCGTCAATCAAACGAGGAATTCTTACCAGCGTTCACCAGCCGATTCTAACTATAGTTAACGATTTTAATAAAGCGTTAGCCAGTCGTTTCCTCAGGTGAGCGTCGTACGCGTTGACTACTCATTTCCACGCGAGCCTCGCGCTTATTATTCAAGCTAATTGTTCGCTAAGTCTAATTAATGTTTCAGCGAGCCCTCCCCCCCTTCACCCCACCCCACCATCATCTCCCGGCCGCAGCAGCTTCCGCACCGCGAGATTTATTCTCATGCTCTACGCTCGGATTCGGCGCGTTTAACGTCTCTGTTCCCCCGGCTGTTGTTCGTCTAAAAATACAAAAGGAATTTACGGTGCGACGCGCGACACGCCTTCCAGATGTGCCTACGCTTCCAAAGAAATGACACGCGCTCGATGGAGGGGGAGGGAGCGGGAGAGAAAGAAAAGGAGACGAGAAAAATTATTGGGCCACGCGAGATGCCCGCTCTCGCGGGTGAATAATGGCTTTGACTTTTTGTTTTATTTCAACCCGGGGTTGACAAAAAGTCCGGTGATGTACGGCGATTCCGAAATGCCCGGTTAATCCTTGGGGCACGCGTTGGGAAGGGTTACGTAAGTCCCGTTCGTTTTAGACGCTGCGTTCGTCTTGTCGGTTGATGTTATTTGTCATCTGAGAAATTGTTGTATCATCGTTAATCGCTGTTTCGAAATTTTATTTGTAAACAGGTTGGAAAATAAATTTTCATTTGTGCACGGAGAAAAATATTGCACCTCCTTGTACGAAAGCGAAAGTTAATGTACAACGATCTCAAAAATGATTACATAGATTACTATAATAAATTGAATTAAAAAAAAATGTATAAAATTATTTTGAGTGATTTCTTTGATTCAATATCCGAGCAGGTGTCATGAAACTCGCGTGTAACATCGCTTATCGTTGCTTTGTGCAGTAAGCACTATGGGAACTACAGTTAAGCTGCTTTTTATCCCTTTTTCCTCAACTTCAATTTATATTATTTGCACTGGCATATTATAAATTCAATTTTTAATTAGTTATAGTATCTTTAACTTATGAAAAATTAAAAAGATTGATATCGTGTGTAAATAATAATGAATTTTACCTTAATTAAATGTACTCCTATTTATTAAAGGAAAATATAAAATAAATGAAACAATTCATAATCTTCACCAAGTGCACGATTTGTTTTTCAATTTACCTACGAAAACTTATTTAGATTCTAGACTCTAGACGAAATTTCATTTTAGACACTCCGTGAATTAAAAAACCGATTTCACATATTCCCCTAACGAAAAACGTTATTTCCTCCAAAAAATCAAGTGATAAGAAATGAAGCTCACCAGAGGAGAGTAGAACGCGGAGCTGTCCATGCCGATGCTGGGGTAGGGCGCTTGGTCGCTGCCGGAGGACGCGGGCGTGGGGTAGGAGGAGTAGGAACCGGCGGCAGGTCCGAGGCGGGGGTAGGCGCCGAGGGCCAGCCTCGCCGCGCTGTCGTACTGGCAGGAGCAGACCGTCTGTCCGGTGACCGGGTCCGTCATCATGGGTCGTCCATTCTCGCAGCAGCCGGGGCCTGGGGCCGCGGGCGCCACGCTGCCCGCGCCCACTGGCGTGCTCGCGCCACCAGCCGCTCCGCCGCCTGCGCTGCCACCTCCACCGGCGGTGCCTGCCGTCGTGGCCGTCGACGAGGGCGACAGTGCGCCGGGGCTCAGCGCCCCGGCCGATGACATCGCCGGCGAGGTCGCCGTCGTCGGTTGACCTCCGCTCACCAACAACTGTAATGAAAAATTAAAGATTAGTTAGTTATGATATAGCGGTTTTCTATTTGTTGATCGATACTTCCAGTGTGGAAACATCTTTGGGATCGGATCAGATTGTGTTCCAAATAAGCAATGGAATAGAGCAGCATGTATATCGCAGCTAGCAGCGGCAACTTCTTCGAACATATTCTCTCTCCCATACCTCTCCCATACTTCTCCCCTATATCTCCTATACATCTCCTATACCTCTCCCATATAACTCCTATAACTCCCATATAACTCCCATACCTATCCCATACTTCTCCCATACCTCTCCCATAGCTCTCCCATAGCTCTCCCATACCACTTCCATACCTCTCCCATACTTCTCCCATACCACTTCCATACCTCCCCCATACTTCTCCCACATCTCTCCCATACCTCTCCCATACTTCTCCCATACTTCTCCCATATCTCATACACCTCTCCCATACCTCTCCCATATCTCTCACATACTTCTCTCATACCTATCCCATACTTCTCCCATACTTCTCCCATACCTATCCCATACTTCTCCCATATCTCTCCCATACCACTCCCATACTTCTTCCATACTTCTCCCATACCTCTCCCATACTTCTCTCATACCTCTCCCATACCTCTCCCATACTTCTCCCATATATCTTTTATACCTCTCCCATACTTCTCCCATACTTATCCCAAACCTCTTCCAAACCTCTCCCATATCTCTCACATACTTCTCTCATACCTATCCCATAGTTCTCCCATACCTCTCCCATACCTATCCCATACTTCTCCCACATCTCTCCCATACCACTCCCATACTTCTTCCATACTTCTCCCATACCTCTCCCATACTTCTCCCATACTTCTCCCATACTTCTCCCATACCTCTCCCATACTTCTCCCATACTTCTCCCATATCTCTTTCATACCACTTCCATACGTCTTCCATACTTCTCCCATACTTCTTCCATACTTCTCCCATACCTCTCCCATACTTCTCCCATACTTCTCCCATATGTCTCCCATACTTCCCCCGTACCTAAAAGTACGTTATTTGGGTTTCTTTCGTTATTAATTACTTCGAAAAACTGCTGTCTACTTTAGTTTGGTCACGCGGTAATAGTGCTTTAAAGACGTCTAAGACATTTATTGTCGCAAGATGACTTTCTTTAGTATTATATGCAGTTGATCCTGCGACGGTTCGTGTTCCTTTTTCGTGTAAGCTAAACCTTATAAGTAGTAGCAGACCGAGCTGGCAAGACATAGTATTGTAAGTTTTTCTTTTTTTTTTTAAAGAATTTTTCTATAAGCTTAATAGCGAAATAGTAATTTACAGTTATAAACAGTGAATCATTTAGCTAATCCTTAATGACACTACCTATGTAAATTACACTCGTATTATGAGATTCCCATCTTGTTCACAATATTGTTTTTCACATAAAACCTGTGTTTGCAAGAATGTTCAACTCCAAAACTAAATTAATCAAGCATAAAAATCTTCAGCCCCCGCGAAGAATAAGACGTCTTTCCCAATCCCAGAAAATTTATCGCGCTCCGAAGCAAAACAATCTAATTTCTTCGGATATCGTAGAAAAACATCATCCGACTAAATATAAATGCCCACCCCATTGTTGTACAGCCTACGTCCAATGAAAACAGAGACTGGCCGCAGACTCGTTAATCTAAGACCCGGCCGAGCGAATGACACGCTTCCCGCGAAATACACAATGTAGCAGCGTCAACAGCGGAGGCAGCCTCGCGTTGCGCAACGATCGTCGCGGATGCGCCTCGTAAAGCGCGAACGTGAAGGGGCGCGAAAAAAGGAGGGCGCGATGAAAAAAAAATCCGGGCTCGGCAACGGTGACTACAATAATAGCCGGAGCGCGCCTCTATTTTTTCAACCAGCATTGTTTTCCTTTCCATCCATACCGGATTGAATTTATGCGGGCGGAGGCGAGATGCGCGGGTAGTGCGACGTTAAAGTCGACTAACGTTACGGAATCGCGTGCCTGGATACTCAAAATACACCTTGCGCGTGAAAAATCGGTGGGACTTTTATTATGTCAGTGTTGAGGAAAATATTCATGCAAAGTTTTTCGCATTTAGAACGAGTTTTTTTTGTCATCCATTACATTGTTGCTCTTCTTTGACTTACAATTTTGTTGTCCGTCGGTATATTGCATACTTCACCTAATGTTCATGATTGAAATTGTTTACACGAATGCTAAGGATTTCTTAATTTAAACGAAACCATAAATATGAAATCCACCGCTAAATTGTAGATTCTTAAAACAACTCATCAATTTCCATAATTTCTCGTGGAGCCACCAAAAGCAACGACATGCCTTCTGGAGATCGCAGCTTTGGGAATCGGGAAAAGTGCGCGCGGAGCGAGTATAAAAGCCGACTAATTAATATCATGGCCGGGCTTATTTGAGGAGACGAGTCGAGGAGGACGTGGCGGCGGCGATGGGGGGACGATCGCGGCGCGAGTCTCGAGTTTCAGGGCGGTTACATTCCGCCCGGTCGGCCAAGTCGAGTGTCCGAGCGCGCCGCGGCCTCTCCATTGGTCTTCGCGAGCGCGCGCGCACACGGAGAAAGCGAAAAGCGCGGCGCTCGCCTCGGTCTCTTATTCGTTAAATCGGACCTTAATTAACTTTCGCGCCGGCTCCTTTCATCGTGGCCCCTCTCCGACCGTATTAATGGCCGGCTCGCGACTGATTAGTCCTCAGTCGAGGGCGTCGTTCAACTTTTCACCACGACTTTTCGGGGCGGCCGCGGTTTCTCCTAAGCGGGCAGAAAATTTATGATGTTGCCACCGTAATTTACTGAATTTCAATTTGATTCCATAATTCGATACCTACTGTACCTGATTCTAGTTCATTTTCAGTGGACATTCCGGTATGTGCAATTTAGTGAGCGTCAGTCCTTTTATTGTAGTGGTAATTAAATTAATTCACGGTTCGAAATTTCGAATTTCTTCTATACTAAAAATCGTAAATATTGTTAGTAGATACATCGTTGCAAAACTGGAATGCATCCAAAATTAATTTTATTTAACCGAAATGTTTGCCAAATGGTTTCTATCGAAAACAGCTTCTTTGTAGAGGATGTCCCTTAAGACTCCCGCTCTCCTTTAGGTTTCCCATAAGTTTTGAAGCATGCTTTAATAAAGGCAACACAATTAATTGATACCTAAAAGGCAAACATGTTCAAATACTCGGTTTCCTAATGGAAACCCAGCGTGTACTTCACAACTTCCGTTCGAGCAGACGGCGCTCCTTCATCATCGACGGTAGATTACGCAAGCATTAAAATCGATTAAAAAGAGCAAAGGCAAACGTCGGCAGTGCTGATTAAATCCCTCGGGAGGCGATTAGAATTAAGGCGAACTCGCCTCCGCGAACAATCGAGGCGAAATCGCACTTTCAGCGGCCCTACTCGCTTAATTGAGTTTTTTGCCGGCACTCGCGGCGAAGAGTGAGAGTGGGAGAGAGGCTCGAGAGGGAAGAAGAGGGCGGCCGAAACCGCCCTTAATCCTCGTCGAAGGGCCGCGATTTATTCATGCGCGGTTTTGTCGACGCCCATCCCATCCTTAACCCGTTCGCTCGCAGCACCTCTCTCTCTCTCTTCCTCACTCTCTTTCTCTCTTTCTGTAGTCTGGCGAGATCGAAAGGCCCCCGCTTAATGCCTTTGGAAAGTAGCCTCGCGCTCAGTTCATTAAAAATTCATCGATTTTGTCTCCAGACTAGACTGCAAAAACTTCGAATCTTTTACGAATGCTTTTTGTCGTATTTTAAGCGGCTGATTTCTTTATACGCTTTATAAATTCAAGACTTACTTCAATCGTTTTCTAAGAGCTTTTAAGCTCTTAATAAGTGATTTAATTAAGTAGTCTGTACTACTTACATTTCCAATAATAAACTGGACATTCATTTCAACTGTCTTTTAATTATTTCGCGTAAATTGATATTAATGATGCATCAACTTTACATCGAGTCAGAAAAAAAATCAATATTTAATTTATCATATAAACGCCATACTACTACAGTGTTTCAAGACGTCGAAAATAAATAGATCCCGAACTCGAAGTGCAACGACTGCAAAATCTTGCAAATAGTCTCTTGTCAACGCCAAAACCAGACTAAGACCCGTGGAAGCACGGAGATCGCCGGCCTTCGTAGTAGCGATAGCAGCCGGGCTTTTGCGGCGGGCCGCTGTGTGACGTAACTGAGCGAGCCCTCCGATCATCGAGGCTGGGAGAAATCCCTCGCCGCGTCAAGGCCCTCCCGGACGCTTGCGGGAGAGACTCTTTGACGCCTCCGTAGCGGCAAGGTCCTTTTTTTCGCGCCGTCGATCGCTATAGATCCATTCCATTATTTCGCTCGCAAAATATTGATTTCACGCGTCCGCCCCTTGAGCTTTGCTCTTTTGTGCGCGGTAAGCCGATAAGCAACCGTGAATCGCCGGCGAAATTTAGACTGACTGGTCCCCCGAAATTTTATATTGGTTGCATTAGCTTTCGCCGCTGTTGGAATTCAACATTGACGTGAATCCTCTCAAAAATAAACATTTACTAGCGTTTTCGAAATACTTTTTCGATCGTTTTATACCCAAAAGCTGAGCCTGCAGGAAACTTGATCGAGACGAGTTTTTACTCGAAAACTTTTGCGGGGACGAAGCAAGATCAAAAACACAAAACAAATATAAAAAAACTTTTCACCTCGTCTGAAAAACTTACACGACAGAAGTTACATCGATGTTTATAAAATAGATTCACGAAGAAGCGTTTCACAAATACTTCCAAAATGATCTCTTTTTGTCGGGGATGCGAAGAAATAATTTGAAATAGTACTTCATAATTTTATTTACGTACGAGTGATTCCCTTTAAATCGGCATGCAGTGCCGCAGCGGAGGAAGCTGAAATATTGTCTCTGGACGTCGAAGGAAGATTTATCCGTCGGTTACCACACTCGAGAGCCTTTCACGCGTTTCATACGGGATTTTGCGGCGAGGCCGAAAAAGAGGGTAACACCTTAAAAGCTTCTCGATTGATTGTGCGTTTTAAATTACACGGAGCAGCCTTATTTCATCCGACGATTTAATATTCGTTCCTGCGACTTTTTTTTCAGTGCACCGGTTTCTCTTTGCTTAACGGGAATAATGAAACTGCTAAGTGACTTTGATCGAAGATCCTATTTTTTAATGCCTGTTTGCGCAAAACGCGAGAAGCAATAAGTTCCACTTTCTGCATTCCCTCCCGTCGCGGAAAAATCTTTAGGTTAGAAAAAAGAAAGCCATTACGCAAATTATCAGATGTATGTACACTAATGGCACAGAAAAAACTAATCCTATTAATAGAAACACTGACCATCACACTTCTTTTGCAAGTGGTATCGTTACTTTAATCGCATAAAAAGAAGTTTTTGCGTACATAAATTAATTGACTAGAATACCACTGACTGATTTTGCGATAAATGATAAATTCAACATAATTTATTGCCATTGGATCGAATTATATGTAAAAATAATTACACAAAGTAACTAGCATGAATTAATTATATCAGTATCTCTAATTTACAGGTAAAATTAGATGTTTTTTTAATACATTTAATCATCTGCGATCTCGCGCTTTAATGCAAGAGAATACATTGTACCTTAAGCTAATTAAATCCAATAAGAAGCAATTTATTGTGCAATACTTGGGAAAAATAAATAATGGGTACAGCACGCGAGGGCTTAAAATGCGCGTCCGACGGCACGAAGAGGGCGCCCCGGCTTGTTAGATTATTGTAGGTCGATATTAGTTGTGACGAAATGTGGGAGAGACGAAATCCAGTGATGAAATTTTACAGTCTTCATGGATACTCCTTTTACTACCACGACGATTGCGCTATTAATCGATTGTATCTGAATTATAAAGCTCAATAATGTTGCTCAATAGGAATTGGTTTACGGTTACGCGAAAATAAATAATACGCCCATTACTTTTTATTTTCAGAAAAACCGTGTCTTTTAAAGAACATTGCATGAATCACATTCAGTCTTATCTGACTTGGTTCTGTCACTCGACAAAGAATCATCGCAATGATAAATGAATAGTGACGCCTTTAATCGAATCGTCGCTGTTAAAAGAAAAAATTATCCAAGCTCTTTATCAATGGAAAATTAAAATCAAATTAAAAGCTTGCGAGTAAATTGTTTAGCGGTAACGCGAAGATAAATTAATTGATTTACTTCATTTTTATCGAATTGTTTAGTATCGCTCCGACCGTTTTACGTAACTTATTCGCTGGAAAATGCCGTTTTTATGGTAATGGAAACACGTTAGAAGAGCCTCGGGTAATTGAAACGTTTACGGGACGATGCCGTCGACGCTCCTTTATAACCCGAGTGTGTGTCACGTCAGTAACTTTTGAAACGGCCGATAAGCTATCGTCCGAGAAATAGGCAGCGGTCGTGACGCGACGACGAGTGTGTGTACACCTTTTCGTTGAAACGCGCGCCTTATCGTCCACGCCGAGAGGCGAGGCCTTGTTAAGGATATTGTGCACGAGTTCACGACTTTTTTTTCCTTCACTTACGTGTCGAACCCCGCACGAACTTTGTGTATCACTCCCTAACAACCCGAAGATTTTTTTCTCCTGTCATCGGAAAAAATGTGTTCGAGGTTATTTGCTCGCGACTCTTCGCGTCATGATTGATACGACGTCGAAGCAACGGTACACTCGTCCGCTCTCCTTTTATTCTTAGCGCATGTCCAAACAGCTGAAAAAAAAGAGTATCGCCTCGCTGAGGATACAGGTTGTAAAATTTATATTTAACGCGCTCGAGGAAACGATTCGAGAGTTGATCGCACTTAAATCATCGTAACGTTACAACGCTTCAAAGTGCGCTTTGAAGAGAAAAAAAAACGAGAGTATAAGAAACTACGACATCTGTCTTTAATTAAAGACTCGTTTCTTTTCTTCTCCCCCGAGTCCCGGATCACGAGCCCGAGAGGCCGGGTACCAGTAAAAGCGAGAATCGCTTCCTTCCGATCCTCGTTAAAGATACTGAGCGATCCTCGGCACTCCGTAAAATTTCGAATAGATCGCTGAAAATTTTCGAGACGAGCCGGTTGGCGCGCACGTAAAACGAGCCGCCGCTGCCCTCGTCCTTTCGCCTCGGCGGCGGCGTGCGCGCGCGATCTATTTGAGGTGTTAAAGAGCCCGTTAAAGCGGCCGTAACTCCCGGCGCGGAAAAAGGCCGAGGAGCGCGCGGCGCGCGCCAGCGACGGGAGAGAGAGAGAAATCAAGAAAAAAAGGGGCGGAGAGGCGTTAAAGGCGACGATAACGAGACGTTGAGGGGCGAGTTGACGAGGAGTTGTTTGAGTCGCGGCGAGGAGGGAGAATCAATTTTCGTGCCTCTCGACCGGAGCGAGGCTGCTGCTTTTTTCCGCCCGCTTGAGAGATTCAAGTTTAGCGCACATTAATTATTGGTGATGGAATTTTCACTTTACCAATTTAAGTCACCAACATTTACGCATTACTTATAATTGTTTTTTTTTTCATTAAACAACGATTCAACCCATATTATTCTAAAGCCCACTGTAAGCGAAACAATTCGAAAAAAATTACTGTAGTTTTTCCCTCTACCTGATCTATATGAACAAACAAGACAATGATTACCATTTTTTTGAAGCATAACTTGTTTGAATCGAAGAGTTGAAGTTCATTATCATAGACAGATGTATCAGCCTATTAAAAAATTTAGGATACTTCGTGTTGCACAGTGCAAGGATCAAAAATAAGAAATGAGTACGCAAAAGAAAGTTTTTTTAGTAGTAATTTTAGTCCTATTTGATTTCATTGTTGAAATGATTACATGGATTTTTTATAATCAATTAAACGGTGGAATACTAGTAGCTACTCAGTTCCTAACAAAGATACAAAGTCTAATGCGAAAATATAATAACTGATTACCTATGATTATTAATATAGATTATACTTTTAGTTAGTACAAAAAAAAAAATTAATATATATTTTATTTTTTTTTTTTTAGTGGGGATTACTAGTAGCCTTGCCTGTGTTTGCTGTGAAAATGTAATGATTGATTATACATGAGTATTAAATAAATTATACTCTTAGTTAGTAAAAAAAAAAAAAAAAAAAAAAAATTAATATATATTTTATATTTGTAGTGTTTGCCATTTAAAAATCAATATTGTCGATCGATCTCGATATAATCGATTGAAATAGTAATTATCGATTGCAAAATTAAAAATTGATTAAAAAGTTGTTGGAAAAAACGTATTTAAAAGTGGTGTGTAATCATACGAAATGAGTAAACCCCGGCTTTTCCTAAATACAATTAGCATTGATAAATTACTTGAATTACACTAAGACAAAAAAGTAGTTGTCCCCTCCGTACACCTTCACTGAACGAAGAAAAAAAAGATGGCGTTAGAAGCTCGGAAAACGAAAGCGCACATTGTACATTCGAGCGGACCAATTAATCAGCCGTCTCTTGAACTTGGTGGCGCGCGAGAGGCTGGCGGGACGAGGCGACTCTCGCGGAAAGAGCCGCTCGAAGCTGGGAAAGGAAGACGAGCGAACTGGTTCTGCATGCGAAAATCAGGCTGGCGGCGGCAGCACGCGAGCGATACCCGAGCTCTCGTCCTCCTCTCATTTTAGGCCGAGCGTGCGTCGACTTTCGCACCGGGCAACCGGTTTTTCCCTCGCGCGAGCGCGGAGGGCCGCCTGCAAGCGCGAGAAATCTCGGACCTCTTCAGCGCCCAATTATCGATAAGGATACGCGTCGCTCCTCGCTTGTCCGTGTGCTCCTTTCATTATTCCTCCGCGGTGCCTCGGCTGCTTCTTCTTTTTTAAAGCTTTTTGTCGAGCTAGCGCTGAATGGAGAGTTAGAGGAAGAGGATGCCCGATCGAGGTGGTCGACAGGGACCTACATTGCTTATCGGTGTTACCGGCTTTCATTGCTGGATAGTTTTAAATGAAACTTGAGTTACTTAAAAAAAAAAAAAAAAAAACAATGGTCATGTCGATGTAATAAATTAGCTTAATGTTGAGCAAGAGACTATTAATTACGTGGTTTCTTTCGGTAAATTATCGACTGTCGACTTTTCTTCGTTTTAATTCGGACGTAGCATTAAAATCGTATCACCAAATTCTTACAACGTTGAGAAATCTTTATTGCATATTTAATAGTCTTAAGCAGAACAGGTCTTTAAAAAAAATTTACACCGTGGCCGTTTAATTTACAAAACAATAGCAAGACTAATTTACTTTGTTTCACATTTTCGCTCGAAAACATTACATTAAAATACCTTTAAAGATAACATTAATGCCATTGTAAAAGAGACTTAAGGGATCATTGAATTAAGTGAGATTTCGCGTGCCCATTGGCAGTTTCCCGTGAGAGTGCTACTTTCATTTAAACTTTACGTTGTATACAAAAATTTTATAAGTACATAACGTTTTTAATAATAATAACATCTTATCGCGACGATGTAAATTTTATTGTAAGTGTAGCCCGCGGTATGCTAGATCGAGTTTGCCTTTTTAATGATTTCGCGTGCTTAAGGACATTTTCTACTTAAAGGCACCATTTTTATTATCGTTCATGTTGTACTTTGTATTCATAAACACATAGTACTATCGAAACAAAATATCGCCTAAATATTTAAGAAGCACTTCATAAATATTTCAGTATTTACGGAGACCTTTTATTCTCATAATAAAAGTAGCAATTAAAACAAAAGTAATATCTTCCTACAAGCAATTTTTAAATGATAAGCTGGCACACTGGTATAAAAATCCGAAGAAATAAGTACATACATAAAAACAGATAGCTGCTGTACAATGTATACAAAAATTGTGATCTCATCAGGCTCAGAGTAAATCAAGGCGAACAGATTTCCACCGGAAATCGCATTACACAAACCGGTAGGTAAAATTAAAATCCCGTCTCGATTAATTAAACTCGAGAACTCAAACCGCACAATAAGCCGCAACTCACGATGCCGATTTCCAAGCGATGAGTTTTTTTTTTTTTTTTCAATGCGCCTATATCTCGGTGTACGTATCGCGGTAAGTATTATTAGTCCCGATCTCGTGCGAATTACCAGCGGATGTAAGTCGCGCTGTGAATAGCATATTCAATTTGTCAGTCACGGCGACGAATTGCTTTTTTAGAGCCTTGCTTTTCAGTGCAGCTTTGCTACTTGCAAAACTGTAGCTACTTATTAATCTCGAAATTAATATATGATATACTTTTCTTCGAAACTTCATTTCTACGAATTATGATTTTATCAAGTTCATCAGTTGCCTCTTCAATAGCAATTATTCCTCTTCGCTTTCGAGAAAGTATTTAATCTTTATATTCGTTTGTTTATTTTCATTGCTTGCAAGAAAATAAAGTGAGGATTGTATTGGTGAGACTTTTCTTCCAAACTTTGTTTCCTTAATCGATGTATTTATCACCTCTGTCAGTTGTCTTTTTAACAAAGTTTAATTAGTAGTACAAGTAATAACAATTATTCCCCTTCGTTTTCAGGAAAGTGTTTAACTTTTATATTCGTTTGTTTATTTTTATTGCTTACAAGTAAACGAAATGAGAATTGTAATGAAGAAATACGTTAGATTAAAACCAAACTAAATACTTGTAATGACACTTTTCGATAAGATACTAAAATAGACTCGTAGAGAAGCATAAGTCGTGATAAAACAAGAATACTTAGAACAATTATCAGTACTTTAAAGAAAAATGTTAATTCGATTGTGTTTGGATTGCAGTTGACAAAAATGTAAAATTATTCAAATTTTCCAATCAAAATCGTGGTTAGGGGCGAGCTCCAATGAAACTCAGCGGATAAAGGTTAATAACGACATGAAATTCGACACCCCGAATGAGTCCTTGTTCGTCTCGGATTCGTATGGGAGTGAGGCCCTTACCATAGGTTCCCTAGCTGTAAATGCACACCTTTCTCGTATGTCGACCTTTTCATCACACCTTCGCTCGCTCGACGTTTCACTACCGTCAAATTTCACGATGATAGATCGAACGAATTTTGTTTGCGGAACCCTTCGATTAGTCAATAGTATTGCTTGTTTTTCATTGATGTTTTAACACTTTTATCAAACATGATGAATCGAATCCATGCGGATTGTTTAAAAAAAATAAGGTAAAGACATGTGGGTAGTAGAAACAAACTGTCCGCGCATCTCATAAAAGCACTGTAAATCAAAATTATCCAAAAAAACGATTCGTCAACCGAGGAGATACTTAAATAATGCTTTCTGTCGGTATCATAATTCTCGCGGTCGCCGTGCAAGCGACGATTTCGCAAACAGCTGAAAAGCTCGCCTGCAACGCGATAAATTTGCAATTTCACGCGTTTAACTCGTCGCGTACGCATCGCGCACGGGCATAAATTCCCGGCGGCTAAGTACACCGTGGCGTCGAATCGCACGCATTAATCGCAAAAAATCAACAAGACGATCCTCGGTATTCACCCCGCGCTACGCGCTCCATCTATATATCACAAAATATAAATTTTCCGAGCGCAATACCCTGTACACGCAAATGGATGCGGCGTCGTTATTTATCTCGTGTTATCGAAAAAAAATTTCGCGCACAGGTCGCGGCCACTTGACGCACCTGAAAACTGAGCTTCAAATTTTAATCCGGAATTATACGTGCCGTTGTGAAATGGTACCGAGTGGCTATTCAAATCCGTATGTGATAAGAGGAAAAATATATTTCGGTTTACGACAGGCGTTGGATAAATTTTAATTGCAAATTATCGATTTTTATTAATTAATTGTTTCAAGGTAAATTTTTGTTTTTTAAAATCGACAAGGTAAATCATATTTTATTCTCCGATCAAAAAAAATTTACGAAGACTTAAAAACCAACTTCTGCAGCGGTAGTATCACTCACTTAAAATATTAATAAAATGTGATTTTAATATCGCCAATAATTTACTGAAAAAAATGGGCACACCTTTCAATATCAATTTCCATCGATACAATTATCTCGTCATAAACGAAATTCCCGTTTATCTGATCGTCAAATCCAGCGCGCAAACGTTACCTCGGAATCGTTTTAATTATACGCTCACCCTATATTGGAGGCGCGGTGCACCTGCACGGCCTCGCCGCCGCGCGGGGCTCCGTAGTCGTCGCCTCGACGCGACGCGTCATACGATTCTTCTCGCTCCTTTCGTTTCGGCACGCGCATGCGCCCCGCACTATTTCGCGCGAGCACCTCGGGGAAAGAGTTGCGCCGCTGGTCAGCTGATCGATTCCCCGTAGCGTTTCTTTTCTTTTCCACTGCCACGCGGACCTCTCCCCCGCACCCGCGCGAGTAGTTCCCATGGCGTGAGTACTTTTTTCTCTCATCCCGCGAGCGACTCGGCGAGATGCGCGGAATGCAGATGTCCACTTCGCGGTGGCGCAATTTATTGCGGGTGGAGGAACGATAGGAGGACCGTGCGGGAATTAGCAGTAAAATTTTCAATTTTTGTTTGTTTTTAGCGATCGGACGAAGGTGCATAAATTGCAGGCGCGCGCTAGCTATTACGCGAAACGATCGGTGGAGAATTAATGTTTTCGTCCATATCTTGAGGATTAAGCTGACGCGCGCGATATTAATGCACGAATTTCGTAAGATGGCAGCGCTCGATAGAAGCGAGGCGCGCGATTTATCAAATTTATCTATGAATATAGAGCGCGCGGGCCGCTCTAAATTTGTCCGCGCGCACTTTGCGCAGGGAGGGAGGAAAATAAAAGATCCGCGGGAGCGACCCGGCGCGGGGATACGTAAATTATTTTTAATGCGCCGGCCGATATAATGAACCGCGCGGCAACAAACTGGAAAGCAATTTATATACGCCGATAAGGCAGCTTATTTCGAATTCGATTTCGTTACCATTCAAATGCTTTGTCACTCTTAAATAGTCGTCGAATCCAATTAACCTTCCACGGCGGCGTCCACTCGAACAAATGCGAAATGTATTCGCGCGATTATAATTCCCGACTCGGGAGAACCTTGTTATAAATTTCGTCGCAGAGAACCTTCGATCCACGATTTCTACGACCGACACCTTCCTCCATATAAATTTAAAAAAAAATATAGAGAAGCTGCGCTCGGAGCTGTTTGAAATTCTTAATAGCACCACTGAGAAACTCCTTACCGATAAGGTTTAGTCTCTTCATTAAGACTGTAAATAAAATCCATAATTATTTAATTCGTCAGAAAAAAGTATTTAAATTTTCTACGCAAAATAAATATGGATTAAAGGAAGAATTCCATCAAAGTAGCGGTCACTTGAATCGCGAGTTTCTCCTTTGTTCATTTTGCGCAATAATCTGGCCTTTTATCACGCCTCGTATTATCTGCGCGAATCGAAGTCTCGTTACCCACACAGATACGCAGTCGCGAGGACAAAGTCGCGGCTATCTGAGAGGTGTATACGCTCGGCAATTTGTGCGGTATCGTCGGGCGACCGGGGGGAAGGGGGACGTGCGACGAAAACTGTGCACGCCTCGCGGACCGAGACAATCGGAGCGCGACTATTTGCAATTCCACCTAAACCGAGTACGTTTTTATGCCTTGTATTGTTAAAAAAATGCGTTTTAGCTTGATCTCGGAATCGCGTGGCTTTTTCCGGCAATTGTCAACACTAGCCGTATTGCTCGTTGTGAAAGTAAATAGGCTAACTAAGTGAAGGAGTTGTTATCGTTAAAGATAATGCAGTTTGAAAAAAGAGTTAGATTTAAATTAATTAAAGAAAGATTACGATTCATTTTGAAAATTTTCTTGTGGTACGAGGAAAAATTGCATTTTATTAAATTTAGATCGCACAATTAATTTAGTTTCCTTAACGGCTACTTCATTCTGCTATAAAATCTGACATCTAATTGAATAAAGCTGATGGATGTAAAAAAATACTCCATATGTGAATTTACTATTGCAATGATTTAAGATACTTGAAAAACGAAATTGCACTTAACATTAATAATTAATAGCGAGTTTACATCAATCTCCGGATAATTAACGTTTTTTTCGTTTGCTGTTAAGCTTTTTTTCCTCGTCGCTTGTGAAACGCGCATTGCTTTACAATCTAATTTGCGCATGTATCTGAAATGATTTTACATATTCAAATGGAATGTAGTGTGTGACCTGTACATGAATAAATATTAGTCGCACTGACACTTATTGACATATGTAAGTTTTATCTCTATTGCTATACATTCTTTTTTTTCACCGTAACATCCAATGTTTCCCTACGATGGATTTCATTGCACGTCAAAGAGAAGATACAACTTTATTTTTATGTAATGCTTACCTACATAGTATCCTTACATTTCGAGTAAACACATTTTCGTGCAGACGATGAGATAGTCACTTTTTTTATCAATATTTTTAATGAATTGATTTTCGTCTGCACCAGTTCGGACGGTATCAAATTTTATCTGCGCATGAACTTCTAATTGAAAATTAAGTGATAAAGCTTGTTCAATAATTAAATAGAGAATATGCTTAATCTGACACGTATTCATAAGGAGATTAAGGTGAAGTATTATACGTCTTTAAAAAGATCACATGTATTATCTTTGTCATTTCTTTTGTTTTCAATAATAGACCAATTACAAATCTATCCATTGTTACTCCCGAGTGAAATTAATATTCTACCTTACCATCAGAATTTTATCTAGCGATACTCACTGAATTTTTACTGAAATTCAGTCACTATTTAAATTTGACAACATGATCACCCACTATCAATCAAGGAGGAGATAACTAAAAATTAGTGACCTACACTATTTGAATTTTCTGCAAAGAATGTACTATAGATTGATGTCAGAATTACGGGAATTCATCATAAATATTTTTATAAAAGATAAGCTACCCATGTGGAAAAATCTTTGGGATCGGATCAGATTCTGGTCCGATTACCCAATTTCCAATTGGGGTTCTGATCAGAAGTGTCACGCTTTGCCAGTCCGATTCTGACTGGGTATCCGATCCCAACCAAATCCCAATCAAATCCCAGT
>UXGC01000850.1:0-49454 GCA_900480045.1 Eurytoma adleriae
AGTTGAATTAGTGAAAAACCACTAAAATTAGTGGAACTTGCTCCACTAATTACTGAATAGTGGAGCACTTTTCACTACTTTTTAGAGAAATTCCACTAATTGTAGTGGTTTTTCACTATAATTCAACTTTAGATAGTACGATCTAATATTCGGTCTGCTGTCTAACTAACGCACAGAGATGTAAATGACAACTTTTCCTCTCGAAGGTGCAGCATCAAGATCTCTGTTCACTAATTATCAAAGGAAAAAATTCGAAGAAAATATACCCCTTGCATGAAAACGGGCACACGGGGGCTCGAGGACGATCGGCTACGGTAGCAACGAAAGCAGGACTAGAAAAGAAAGAACTGCCGGTCTGAAAAAAGCACGAAGAAAACACGTCCGCCCGCCTCCGAGTCCAAGAATGCATTTCCTAAGGTCGTATTTCATTCTACGTGTTCCACCAAAATTGCCGCTATTCGCCAGTGGAGGGTGCTGACTAAATAAATGCACAGGTAGGTCAACGGAATCTTAACAATGCAGAAAGCTTTGAGAATATCTGCTATCAATTGCAAAATGTAAATTTAAGTATTAATTATGCGCTGAACATATTAGCAAAAGTGTAGTATAATTGTTATGTGCGTACTTAAACAATATAAATTCGAATTGGAAAGCGAGGAATAATTTACCTGTTTATATTATGATAAACATTTAGCAGCGGTGCAATGATTTTAATTAGGTGCATAATGTTACCAATTTAAACAAAATAGGAGTAATAAACGGCACTTAAATGTAAAACAGGCTTTCAAATAAAATTAATGTAAATATTTAACTTTAGAAGATAATAAAGTGTGGTTAATTAAAATGATTTGCCAAAATTATAAGAACAAATAACTGCGGAAAACAATAATTTTCACAACGTTTATTGATTTTACTTTATATCGCAAATTTACATTCTAAAATATTGTTTTTTTTTTAATTCCGCATTATATTAAACGAAATTATATGTAATTTATCCTGTTTATTCAGCGGACAAAATTTTCCACATTAATTCCAGTTAAATAACTTCAAATACTAATGGAATTACTAAATTGCGCTCTGTATTTATTGAAATGCAAAGTACCAAAAGAACGATTTAAAATGATTGTTGCTTGCGCACTCACACCCTCACTTGCGCACGTGTATAATCGCTTCAAGTTCGTGACCGTCGGGGGCACAAATGGCCTCGACGCGGAACAGAGAAAATTTAGATAAAAGCGCAAGAGAGAGAGGTAGAGGGGGTCGACTCCTCAAGCCCGCACGTACAAGTGGTTACGTATAAAATGCGCAAACGCGGAATTTCGGACGGAGTCACGTAGTTTAGTCGCGAGGGCCGGGGTACGGCACGCGCGCGAGCGTCTCGCTGATAGGCCGACGACGCGGCTCTTTTTCTGCAGCTCCGCGCGGCCGGGGTATCATATTCACGTGTGTAGCGTGAGCAGGAAGAGCGCGCCGAGCGACGATCCACCCGCGCACTTAATTTGCATGTTCTCCATGAAATATGCATTTCCTGTTACGCTGACGACGTCGGCGACGGCGGCTCGGGGACGATTGGAGGGCGGAAGGAAGGATGCGCAGGGGCATAGAGAGAGGGGGTGGAGGGGCGCGTGCAGGAGCGGCGTCGTGACTTCTGCTCTAATTACGGCCGATGCCTCTCCGACCTCCGGCGCGTAACGATTCTCCGACTAGCTCGTAACGAATGTGATAGTTTAGGTAATCGGGGCATCCGCGCCGCCGCCGACGCTACCCGCCCCGGAAGTTCGATAACGCGGCCCGCCGATGTTTTAATCTCTCCCCCCGCACCCACCCCCATTTTTCCCTAACGCTCCATCCGTTTATATTCGGCGAAACTCTGAGGTCGGTGTACTTTGAATTGCCAGCGAATACCTCCTGCGTTTCTTTTGCCAGAAGCCGGTAGGGAGCTTGAAATATTAAACATGTACTCCGGATTATCGATGTTCTTTAGTTTTTTTTTAATTAAAAAATTGAGTTCTTACGGGCTGTCCGGAGCGTTATTTTTTGTTACTGTTAATGGGGGACTCTACCAATTTTGAAAAATTTTTATCCTGAAGCGCAATCAAAATAAAAATATTTTAAATGTTTAGCTTCTTATGTGATTTTTTTGTTTAGTTATTGCAAAATATACGAAAATTAAGGAAAATGAGGCTCTTTCATAATCAATTATGAGCAAAACCAGTCGGTAAAATCTATCCAAATCAAAATGTAAGCATGCGGAATTTGTTTCAGGTTTTATAGGCAGAGATTAAATACGACTTTTAAAAAATCAAAAATGATAATTTTTAATTACAATTTTCGCAATAGTGCCAAGTTGAGTACCGCTACAGTCGTAGAACGTCCTTAAGCTCCACCGCCCCTCTTTTTCCAGGATTTAAATAATAAAAGCACCAACCGAGAGCACATTAGGACCCGATCGCCGCATGTTAATCGAAATTTACGGGACGGGGGGCGTTGAAAAAGTCGCTTTATTAAACCAAGAGCGAACCAAGCGGAATTAGTTAGCAGGGTGGGCGGAGCGCTCAGCCGATTAGCGGCGTTCCGAAAATTTCGCCGGCTGCATTCCTCTTTTTTTATTTCCCGCAATAAGAGCCGGGCAATCCATTCATTAGGATTAAAGCCTTTCGCGGGAATAAAACAAGACGAGAGGGGGGAGGGAGGGCCGGCGGTGGACGCCCCGCGCTTCCTATCCTTCCTCGCGGGAACGGAAACGAGCTGCTTCCCGGGGCAAGATCAAAAGGTTGCCGCGAAGCCCGCAGGAGGGAACGCCTAGCCTCTCCCTCCCTCTCTTGTCTCCGTCCTTCGCCTTCCCTCTTTTCTCCGGCTCCGCTCTGCCTAATAACGAAAGCGAGGAAAGCACTCGGTGCAGCGCAGTCGTCGCCGGCGACTGTACCAAAGAACAAAAAGCTCGCCGCCACGGGAGCAGAGGTACACTACAGAAGTCGCGGCTTTATACACAAGGATGTGAGCAAGAATTGCCACCCGCCCGTCCGCCCCTGTGAATACTTTCCGAGAAGTTTCCCGCGCAGCCCGCGGAGACTTTACTCCCGCGTCATATTATAATAATGCCGAAATCTTGCAGATCTACCCTCCCCCTAGCCTTCCCTCCGGCTCCCTTAATTCACAGTTTTCTTCTTTGTGCAGCCGGCGCATGTGGATTCTCTGCTTTAACTTTTTTTGGGACTGTTCCTTTGAAATTTATAGCCAATGCATAAACTATCCGCGATAAAGTGTAGGTTTTTCTTTCGTTCTTAGAATACGGTACGGACGTTTGAGGACGCTTGTTTTTAATTATTTTCTGTTTATGAAATCTGGTAATTAATTTTCAGCTATAAAAAAAATGTTGCTTATTAGTTTTTACAGGAACGAAGCTGTTTATTAATTTCTTGGAATTAAGACAAAAGGCGCTTATTAGTTTTTATGTACAGAAAGGTGCCATAATTAAATTTTAGTTAATGAAACACAGCTTATTCGTTTTTTCAAATATAACAACGGGTGTGAACCTTGGTAGAAAATTTAATCCGTTATTAATAACGAAAATAATCAAAACTAGACACTATAATTTTTACCCTGTGATGGTTTCGTCAGTGTTTGCTTTTTCATTTGATATTCTTCCATTTAATGGGTGAAAAATATATAAAGCTTAATCTCATTTAATGGTCACGGCTATTGAAAAAATGACTTTACGGTCAAATAAAAACAGACGAACCGTTACTATTCATACCGGAAGGATAAAAATAAATATAACATTCATTTTGCGTTTATTAAATTTTTGCAGTGCTATCAATTTTGACAGAAAAAATAATAAAAAAGATAGTAGAGCACGAGTTAATCGCAGTAATTGTTATTGAACAAAAGTACCAATGTTTATTTTGGAAAATCCATTAAAATTTCCTAATAGCCTATCTTGGGAGCAAAACCAGGCCGCAACTGACGGAGCTCTTAGAAGTTGTATCAATATCGTCCGGCAAGCGTCGTGCCCGGCGCCGTGCATTTGCAAATTTGAATGACAAATCAGCCCTCCCCCTCCCCCCTCCGGGTCGAACTTAAAGGAGCGTAAACTTTTCAACGGAGTTGCCTCGCTCGCTGGGAGCGACACCGGCTTAAGCGCGCCGCGAGTATTATATTCTAATGAGCGACGTCCCGCGCATACCGCGCCCCGAACGCATAACGCCCGAAAAGATAAAAGTACAATAATCCCCGGGGCAGCCGGAGTAGCGCGCGCGGCCCTCCCGTTTAAATAATTCAAATTTATATGTAGGCGGCGGAGGGGTGGGGCGCGCGCACGCCGAGCGATATTTATGAGGGCTTTTACCCTGACGAATTCCGCGGGCGCGCAAGATGAACGACGTCCCCCGCACAAAGGCGGACGCTGCTCTGAGATATCTGACTTTTAGATGCTCGCGCGGGAGCCGGCCGGCCTAGCGCGCGCGACTGATAGGAAAGGGATAGCCGTTGCCGCGACCCGGCTGGAATCTGCTTGCAAGGAGAGAATGCCGGGGCCGCTCGGACCACCATAAATTACCCGCGCTTGATGCATTACCCCCTGCCGGGCGCGCCCCTCCCCCGCCCGGCCCTTGACAGATATACCGGCGTTAGATGCGTGTTTGTGCGTGAGCTGACCGCGCGACCTCGTAAAACGCCGGCGTAACTGTGGCACGGGGATTCGCCGTGATGGGGCTCTACGGGCACTCCGTAATGCCTGCGCTTTTTAGCCGCTGCCCTTTTTTTTCACGCCCTGCGGTATACCCTCGTTCGCGCCGCTTTTTATCGCGACTAGCGGCGAACCTCTTAATGGGGATGATGCACTGTTCGAAATAAGTTGACGAAAGTACGCGAAGCAATTTATTCAAAAATAAAAATTTTTGGTAAATTTCGACTGGAAGTTGAAATACTTTTTGCAGTGTTTTTCCTCGGAAATGGTACGTAAAACCTCGATCTACGCGCGCATTTATGAAGAGGCTTTACCGCTGTCCCGCATTAACTGGCGGATTTTAAGGCACTTTTTAAGGGAGTTCCGACTTAGGGCCTCATATAAATCTCAAAATTATTTTTTATTTTTTCCTAATTTGGTAAACTTCCAAACAGTAAGTGCTACTGATTCGGCCATATATATGAAATAAATTAAATACTAATCGCAAATAACGTATAATTATTCATTTTAAGGATATTTTTCTGCCTGCAATAATTCTTTAATAGTTTACACTCCTAGAATGTCTGAATAGGATTCATTTTTTCAGGGCATTCAAATGTAAAATATGTATTTAATTACTGCAGTTAGATTTTTTTTACAGTCTAGTCTAGTTTAATATTTTAACGCTCGAAGAATGTCTGATACATTGATCAATTACAAAAGAACTATTAATCAATACACTGAATCAACGCAAAAAGAAAACAAAAGTTTATGTTTATTAATAAAACGGTGTAATAAAAAACTTTCGAAACGGCATTTTGAATCCAATTAGACCCAAAAACTCTTATTTTTAGCTGAGTTATGCATTGTAATATCCGCGTCGAACTCTAACTCAAGCAAAATTCATTGTATCAAAGTACTTTTGTTATTTTGCAGCTTTTTAAATTCTTTATCAGGCAAGTGGAACCAAACATTTGTAAAAGTTTAAACAAGGTACTGGATTTTACCAAAAGCAAAAAAAAATTAACTAAAAAGCTGAAAAAAAATGTAAGTTGATGTCCCCTTAAAAGATTCAGTGAATCAATTTTTTTGAAACAGATGCAGCTGATTTTAGAAAAATAGAATATTGATTCTTCACACAGCTAATTTAATTCAATTTTTTTGAAACAGATGCAGCTGATTTTAGAAAAATAGAATATTGATTCTTCACACAGCTAATTTAATTGTTCCATTTAATTTTCTGTGCAGATGATTTCGACGTTTAATTGCATTCAATAATTGTTTATCCACTATACAGAAACCTGAAATAACTGAGTGTGCGAGACAATAATTTACGAAGCCATTACTACTGTAATGACGCCTGGCTATATGACTTTCATGTAATGAGTGTCTGCCTTGTTAAAACGTAAACCCATTAGTTTAACGAATTCTTACAATTACTTTTGAGTTGGGTTTCAATGTACAATGCAAATACGTTATTTATCTATTATCAATACTAATAGCGTAATATGTAGTCCCTAATAATAATTAGTAAACAGCCAATCAAATATTTAACTTTAACATACAGATGTATCGTAATAAATATTTACAATGTGAGAAAAATAAATAGGAAGATTATTTGAGATGGAGATGGAGGATACTGCAAATATGATATAAATTACCACAATCTTTGAAAAATTACAATTTTTACATTTGCCACAATTATTACGGTCATTTTCAAAATAAAAAAATATAAATTTTCCAAAAAATCTGGTAATTGTCATCTTAGACTTCTCCACTAAGAATACGCTATAAATTTTCCTACTACGACATATTTTTCAGTGTGTAGAATAAAAATCATCCCTAAAATTCATATAAAAGTTACATGCAGTAAACAACGAGAAAATAAAATTAAACGTCAGAGAAAAATTCGTCGAGCGTGTAACCAGATATTTCCCTTCCGACGTGGAGCATCATCTTGATCATTGCGACGGCCCTTGCGTTCTCAGCATTCCACTCGACTCGAGGAAAGGAGGCAAAAAAAAGGAGAGTCCCGCGTCAAGGAGGCAACCGGCATTAAACGGCGCTACCCGGACCGCGCCCTCGAGCTCTCCGTGGGTTTGTTTGTCGATTCCCTCCTCTCCTCCTTCAGCTCATTTGTTCGCTCGTCCGTGCGAATTATCATCCGCAGAAATAAGCGGGAAAGGGGGCTGCTCGGCCAATTATATTGCAAATCGAACTAATAACCGCGCGGTCCGACTCACTCGAGCGGAAGTTACGAGATCCTGACCGCACGGGTGCTTTTCGCCGTTTGTTTTTTAATATATTTTTCTCTCCAGTTTTTTGGAGGGGAGGGGGACATTACATTTGGCGTACGCTGAACATTTTTACGCGGTTAACGTGCAATCCGCGCAGTCGGCTTTGGCCAAACGGCTCGGCGAAATCGCTTTATTTCCGGTGCGATTGCCGTTTATACCTATTGATTTTCACGATCTTGGGTTTTGTTAATGTTTCATTTCCGCAAAAAGTACGCGATAAACACTCTTTCGCGCGGAATCGCAGTGACCAGTGGAGCGTAGAACAAAGACTTATCCGGTCATTTATTTCTTGCGGATAATAAACAAATTCGCCAAAATCTGAAAACCTGAAGTTGCTGAACACTGAATTGTATATTTTAATCATTTTTTGGGTATTTCTATTATTCATCATTAAATGTAGATTTAATGAGCTTTTCGCAATCGAAAAGCTTCTTAAACAAATTATAATGGTAAGCTTAGATTGCAAGCATTAAGAATAAAATACCTCTGTTATTTTTTAAAAGTTTTTTATTTTATTTTATATATATTTCTTTCAAGAAAATTGTTAATTCACTTTAATTTGTTAATTTATATTTTAAACTGTTTCTTGGTAAAGACAGTTGTTTCAAGTTTTTATAAAAGTGAATATATAATATTGACATCTAAAGAAAAATTCTAGACATTGAATAATAACCATCTATTTTTCAGTCTTTAACAGTGCCTTGTCTCCTTAAAAGAAAAATGCAATTGGCACGAACGTGTTAGAAGGGAAAAAAATTAGCTGTTACGGGCAATCGATCAGAAGAATTATTCTGAAATTGCCGAATGATAACACAATCGATTTCTTGTCCGCGGCGGAGCGCGCGCGAGCGCTCAACCGGGCGAAATCGTTTTTCTCCGTAAGGGGCATTCGATTTTCTCGTGCGTAAAGTTCAGCGGCGAGGAAAGAGAAAGGGGGAATTATCTATTGGCACCACAAGAGCGTACAAAGACGACGCGGTTCCTTCTCTCATTCTCTCGCCCTCCCGCGTGACGTTTCACTTTTGCCTCTTTGCGGCTCCGGCGCGTTGCGCTCGAGAAAAACGTCTCGATAATATCCTTCTGGTACCTTTTCTCCTTTTGCCAGTCTGTCATTTCTTCCTTTTTTTTTCTCAATCAAATAAATGTCCGTCTGCCCGGCAGTTACCCCCCGCTCCCTTCTCCTTTCTTTCGCAACTCGCCTGCGGGATGTATACCTGCTTTTATCAAACGAACTCATTTCAACCCTGCACAAATGTTTTTTGTCGCTAAGACTTTCAGCGTTATTGAACCAGTGAATTAAAAAAAAAAGAAAATAAAAATAAAATCCTTTTCGCGACCGCCAGAATTACCTTTTGATATTGGGAATCTTCGTCGCAGTTACATTCGCGGAGAGGAATCACCGGGAGGCCTGCGCGTGTGAAAATGATTATAATTATCCTCGGGGTCGCGTTTTCTTTTTGCCAGGATAAAAAGACATCGTCACATCAGTTGTTGCGGCCGATCTTCCGAGAGGACTGCACGCTCGAGGGTAGTTTAAAAGTTCTATTGGTCACCATCGCAAAATTATTAAAATTATTGATTTTTAAGAAAGAAAAGAAAGTCTAGTCCGAAGCGAAAGGTACTTACTTTTTAAGTTTCAAGTGCTGTACACTTGTAATTAATAAAATTGATTAATTTTTTAATTCTTGTTTTTTCTCTCCTTTTATTCGCATCGAGAACAGTTATATTCTTACTTTCCGGTGGTTTCTAATTTCGACTCATCATCAAATACTTCGTTATTTGAAGTCGCTCTTACTGAAGTTTTAAGGGCACTTTAATATCATTCAGTATGGATTACGAATCTTTAAATGGTCCATTTTCACTCTACATTGGCGAAATTAGCCAAAAGGCAACCAAAAAAGTGCTAGCTATAAGCAAAAACGCATTACTCCAATGGTCCCAGTTAAAAGATATAACCCGGAAAAGTGAAAAGTGCTACTTCCGGAAAGAAGCTAGCATTTAAAAATTGAAAACTAAGATACCTTAAAAGTAAAAAGCGTATCCTGTTTTTTAAAAGCTGCGGAAATGCAGTAACAGTAATCCCTTGGCAACGTTTCGGTTCTGGAGCAGGAAAAAAACCTTAATCATAGTATCGCGAAAGTATAAAGATCGACCAGGTACAATAAATTGTTGAAACGAGAGTCAATAGCAACCTGGAAATACGTCAAGGACTAAGTGAGCTTTGCGGAGATTCGAGGGGTTAAAATCGCTGAACGGTGGGAAGGATGGAAAGAGGGAGCCGTCAGGGCTGTGACACCCAACAGTACCTACGTTAGCTAGAATAAGGACAGAGAGAGAGGAAGAGAGAGAGAGAGAGGAGGGGAAAGCGGGTTGGCTGAGCGAATTGGCCCAGTTGTCACAGTCGGCAAAGCTAAGATCTATGATTCTAATTAATGACAATCTCCGAAGAGCCTCGGCTTTCCACGTAGCTTTCAATTATCTCTGAATATTCCTTGCTTCCTATGGCCGAACGTCGTTCCATTATTATTTTAGCTCGCCCGTCGAACCGCATCTGCCGAACTTTAAACCAATTAAATTCAGCCTTTTTACACCCAATTGAATTTAGCTTCGTCAGCCCTGATGACTGTCAAAAGATAACAGCGTGATCATTCTCTCTTACGAAAATATTGAGAAAAAATGGGATAGGAAAAAGAAACAACTGATAATTTTAATTCGATATTTTTTTACTTTGGGCAATTCAATTTTTTTATATTTAAAATATATATTTATTATCATCTTTGAGATAAACAGAAGTTTTTTGCTGCATTCATATGTCAAGCTAAACAAAAACAGGTCCTAGCTGCAAAGCTCTTTAGAATCTGATGTATATAATATGAAGCTTACTGTTCTTAATCTCAGAGTATGATAATAAACAAATAATCTTTTTTCAAAATAGTTTTTGCCTACTATAGATTTGTTATGAATATAACGAATAAAGGATAAAATACAAATAGCTAATTTTATTTCTAGATGTCACTGAACCGATCCCTGACACCTGGTAGTTTCATACTTTTCTCGTTAATTCTAAATATCACAGTGACATCAGTTATAAATATTTACTTGACACATTTTGTGACACGCTATTAGTGGATACAGCGGAGGAAAGAAAATGGTTAACAAATTTAAAACGAGACCTCCAATCATAGAATTTGGTTTCCGTTGACGCTGGCGAGAAAAAAAAACGTTGACAGAGTAAACAAGTTAATTCGTCCGCACACAAATTTCGCAAAAAAAGAATGCTTGCACGTATTTTGGCGTTTTCCGGCGCGCGGGCAGGCAATCGTCCGAAAAAGTGAAGCTCGACAATAGTTAGCTTTGAACGCATCAGCAAAATTTCGCGTTACGTGATTTTTTTTTTATCCGAGCTTTTAACGTGCACGGCAGCAGTATTTTTTTCTCTTGACTCTGTTGTACTGCTTTTTCACCTCCAAACCATGATCGAACCAAAAACCATTAGATGCAAGGGACAATGGCTTTTTACGTTTCAAGCGGCTTAAGTCAAGCTGTTTTTGTGTTGTTTAAATAAATCGCTGATAACCGAATTCTGTAAAAAAAAAACGAAATATTATTCATTTATTAACAAAAATTATTCTGCTTTACAATATCCAGATGTTGTAAGCGTTTATTTAAGAGAGGATTATCTTACCAATATTTTGATGAATGGATTAAAAAAATTGTGTAAAAATAAATTAATTAACAGTAATTACAATTTTCGAATGGACACATATTTAATTCAAATATTTGCTTCATTGAATATGAAAGGTTTATAATAAATCTTGCAAATATGACCAGTTCATCTCCATTCCAGAAGTAATTCTCTTCCGTTTATTGATCTGCCAATTTATTAATAAATATGTTATTTTCAGCCATGCTTATTACGAATGGAAATTTTAAACTCGTTAAAATATTTCCTTTACTTCTTGTGAAGTATCATTTATTTTCAATTGTTTCAAAATGTTGTATAATACCGTATTAATTATATGAATAAAATTTTACGAATCAATGTCAATAATGAATAATGACATTTAAAATGCGAATGCCATTGAAATTCTTAGTTTTCTGTATTTAATAAAGTAGCAACATCCTTTTAGCCCTATTCCTCGCAGTAACAGCTTTTTTGAAATAAAATTTACTCTATAAGCGTAAATTTCCTCTTTCCAGCTTACCACACATGCCAAAGAATTAGAAGACACAGTATTATGCCATTAGCATCCGACAGTTCGATCGGGCTTCGATTGTCTAAATTTCAGCATTTTTTGTTAAAGCTGATTTACGAATATTGCGTCGTAACAGTGCTCACGGCAGGGACTGCTCTTTTTTTTCTACGTCATTTTTTTCATTCAGGATCGCTCTCATTCAATCTTAACTCGAGGATTTTCCCGGCGAATAGCGCCAATTATCCGCAGATATTCCGATTTCACCGATTTTTGCACTTTTTGATCCGCGACGCGCGATTTTTGCCGCGGCGCATATCCATTAACGAGGTAAACTCGCGGGCTGCGATTGGCAATTGCTGTTTCATTAACATCAATCGCAGTTAAAAAGCGATTGAACTTAAATTTTCAGCTATATTTGAATATTCCGCTACTGAGTGCATTTTCTTCTGTCTTTCCTAATTAATGACGTGTACTTTTTATTGTTGATGGAGTGGAGCGAAGTCGTTATTTTGAGAAACTAATTAATTATAGAAATTCTACCTTTTTATTTTTATCCAAAGTACTCAGGTACAAATGATAGATAAATAAGCAGAATTGGAAAATTAGTCTAATAGTAAGTGTATGATATGTGTACATATATTTATGTGTAGCACTCTCAAGATAAGTAATCAAAATTGTTTCCTTATTAATGAAGCATCGAGAATCCATTAAACGTCGATTTGAATCCCGTGGAGTATTTAAAAGAACCAACGTCACTAGGCTGCAGGTATCGTCGAATCAAAAATAGCTCAATTCCTGCCCGCCAATAAAGAGCCTGGCCCGGTGTCGCTCATGCGATCATTAGCTAAACGATAGACGGCATTCATCCCTCCGAGCCGCGCTTCGTTTGTGGCCGAAGGTAAAAAAAGAGAAGCTGCCCCCTCGATATACGGGCAATCGAAAAATCACATCCCCGGGGCGAAGCGCACAGTCGCGCCCACACAGAGGGAGCTTCACGGGCGCGCGGTCACTGCGAGATTTCGAGCTTACGTGGCCGGCGCGCAAGCCATAAAGTAGCCCACGAAGCGACGCCGAACGTCGGCTACTAACCTCACTCAAAGGGAGGAGAGGGAAGATCGATCGGCGAGCCCCCGGTAAAGTGGCAGTGCTGAATTACGGGATGATACGGCGCGGCGCTCATCCCGCCTCCCTCCCGGCCCGCGACCCCGCCGCCACCCCCACCCCGCCGCCCTCGGACCGGCAATTTATAAAGTTATTTCGCGCAAGCTACCGCCTGCAAGCTTGCCAGCTCCGTCTTCGAGAAATCGTTCGCCATCGAGTGAATATCCCTGTGCCGTTGGCTTGTGAATTTATAATATTTATTTGGTGTCTTCAAGTGCATAAATTTCTGGTTGGTTCGATTATAAATTAATGTTGGTCTTTCCTTTATAGAGAAGGCTTTGTATCACATGAAACTATTTTTTTCAGATTTGGATTTACAAGTATGTGTTTAGGCTCAGAGTCCAAAAAAAATTCTGTATGCATGTGAATACGTTTGCAAGAACGTACAGATTATTTTCGATTGTAGGTGAACTTTAGACATAGTTCTTGCCAAGGCAATGTATTTTCAGCAAATAATATTACTTTTAATGTGTGCGCCAATAAAAGTGTTTACGAGCTAAAAACAGCAATTTTTAGATATCTAAAAGTCTACCTGTCTAATAGACATTTATACTATCGAATTCCCATTTTGCTGGAAAATTTATGAGGCTCTCTCCACTGAATATTATATTTTTGTATATTTTTTATCATATTCTGCATTAGTGTAAATTATGGAAGAGCTAATGTCTAATAGTTTCTTGTAAAATTTAGTAATGCTGTGATGAGATCAATAAAATTGACTATTTCAATCTTTAGTAGATATTTTATCCGCGCGTGTTGGTTCTATTTAAATTCTTAAATCGCAACTCTTTAGACAGTCAATAATTAGATTTTTACTGTAATTAGGTCAATCAACAGAAAAAAGAATCACCGATTTTGTAATAATTCTTCTCAGGAATTGGCATTAAACTAATGTGTTAATATTTTTAGCTCAAATTATGCAGTTACATTTGTAAGTGGTTAATTGAGATTCACCATTTGCAGATATTGCAAAATTTTCCATTGCTTAATTAATTTGCAATATAAGACTAAAAATTTACAGTTGACTGAATTAATCGTTAATGGAGACCTCTCCATTTTTCATTACTTTACTAATAGATAACTAAAAGGAAAAGTTAACCATTTACTGATTAATCGTAACACTTCAAAGCAAGAAATGGAATTTTTAAAATTTTTTTCGCTTTTTGCTTCTTGAGTGAAAAATGAATTTACCATTTCAGTAACGCAATCTAAAATTTATTTTCAAATATCAACGATTCAAACATTGCATGTACCTTATCATTAATTGATATCTTTAAACCAATAAGTTAAAAAAAGAATATTGTGTGCAGCTTCATTATTTTTTGAAATTTCAAATTTTGAGTATATTTCTTCTTAAAATTCCACTCGTCTAAAAACCTGACTTGTGCATATCGATATTTTTTATTATTCAATAACGACACAAAAAGAGAATACTCCTCGATATATGGGAGTTTTTCTTTCTAAAAGTAGAATGCAAATTCCCTGCACCATTGAGTAGTTGAAGTAATAATGAAATATGTGAATAATTTCTTCAGGCTAAGGTAAGTTCGCAATTTTTTTTAACTCTTTCAGAATGGAATTTTTGTTTTTGCTTGAAAAAAAATTTGAAAAATTCTTCCAAATCAGCTTTTATTCGATTTTTCCCACTTCTTTGTAAATGTCTTTTTTCTCAGTTATACAATAACTTACAATTCCATTACGGAATGGGAAATAACTCATTTTAATCTGTTCCATATAGGTGTGATTTAATCTTATCCTATAAATTGGTTTCACGTAATTTAAGGGAAAAAATAAAGCCATATGCTATATCTGTACATACCAATGTGCATCGGATCCGAAAGCAGGTTAATCATTTCAAATCAGTCATTCATTTCGGCCTAGTTTTTAACAGTCCTCTCGTTTTACCCATACAAAGAAATCTTAATGCAGAATACAATTAAATTCATTTGCAAAATAAATGGCCGCATTGCAACTTGATCGCGAAAGCGGCTTACGCGCTTATAAATGTGCTACGAGCAAGTACACACCGGCGAAGCGAGACTTGAAATTTCCCAGGCGGAATCGAATTATACAGGGTCACCGGGCAATGCCTCGTTCTTTTTCGCCGAATGGCCCTCCCCCCCTGATCGAACGGCCGAACAAACGCGCCCGGCGCTCCGGTGCATCGCGAGCAGCGCGCTTGGACTTCGGGGAATGCGTCAACTGCACTGGGCGTGCGTTGATGGAGAGGGTCCGACACAAGCTATTTGCTTATTGCCAGTCGGGGCCAAGTATTTACGGAGGGTGTCGTGCGTAACGGTTACCGGCATCGGCGCGCGACTGAAAGGGTCCACGGGAAAGGGGGGGGGCGAGCAAGAGCCGAGCGTTCCGGGAAATTGGATTTCCCAATACTTTGCAGCTATCGGGGGCGCAGGGCAAATGTCGCTGCCGCTGGCTTTTCGCGCGCGCGTGGGGCCGACGGCTCTGTGCGGGCGTCAAGGCGGCTACAACGCGCCCTTTGATTTTCCGAGCGTAAGTCAGCGCGACGCGCGCATGCTAAGCCGCGCGCTTAGCACCGGGCACTTACGATATTACCCGATTTGCCGTTATGCTCCGCTGAGGCGCGCCGGAGTACCTTCTCCTCCTTTCTTTTTCGTTGCCGTGCGCAAAATCAATGGTAAAGGACACGCGGATAACATCTCGCTGTGTTCTTACAAGTGGTCTTCGATTTTTCGAAACGGGAGGGGCTGCGTCTTTTAAAGCCGTTTGAGAATGGACTTGCGATAGGAGGCGAGTTTATCGCGATTTATAAAATGTTCTTATTTGGAGTTTCTTTTGCAGACGGAACCAGTATACTGGCTACTTATAGAAAGTCAACTTTTTACACTTCCTTATGGGGTAACGGTAATCGTGGATAAAATACACCCCAGAAACTTTGTACCGTGGTAAAATAAAATGGAATGCTAGAAAAAAACAGCTACTTATGTTTCAAGCCTTCTTTTAAAAGTATATGCACCCTTGGGAAAAGAAACTACTGGACAAGAACTGCTGCAAAACTACTGCCAATTTCTGAAAACTACTCGGGAAGTGCGTGATTTAAATAGTAAATTGACTACAATTTGGAAGTATTCCTCAATAGTTTACCAGCAGTTGTTAGTCAGTTATAAAAAAGTCCCATTATGCGGGCAAGGGAGAGGCTCAATGGCTTTTGAAACTTTTTGCCGTATCGACGGTATGTCTGACCCACTCAGTCTGTATCTACTTAAGCTTTTTAATTTGTACTCCTTTACAAATAGATTAAGGGTAGAGTATTATTAGAAAATCTTTTTCTCTATTTCAAATTGTTTTCCTAAAATACATAATTAAAATAAATAAGTAATAAATATTTATTTTATTTATTGATAAAAATTTCTTGTAGATTAGGAATAATTTAAAATAGAGAAAAAGGTTTTTTGACTGTAATTTAAATTCGTGCATACGGTAACTCAATTATTTTAAATAAAGTTTTCCGATATGGATAACTCTATTTTGCAGGACATTTAAATTTTAATCCACATTTCTCGAATTTTCATTTGAAATTCGTCGAATTTTGAGCTCTTCACGGTAACGCAGTCACAGATATCACACTATTATTAACTCTCTAATTTGTGCCAGTAAATTAAAGTCAAAACTATCGCAAATCATATTAAGCGTAACGTGTTGACTTCCAAAATGCCAAACTTTTTCCACCCATACACTCGCAGTTAAAAATACCGACTTCTCTTACGTACAAGCTTGGCATCCTAACTGCAAGATTTTTCCAGCAAGTCAAGGTAGCGCAGCGCCTCTCGCAAGCCGTTCAGCTACGAGCAGATTGAAACTTTTCACCCTTCCGTTGTTTTCGCACTAAATTCATCTACGGTAGCCTTGAAAGCGGGCAAACGCATAGTCGAAAATTGGATTGTAACACCAGGTCGAAAATTGGATTGTAACACGGGCGCGCTCGAGCTTGCGCGCGTAGCACCCGGGAACGGCCGAATAAACGGAGATAGCTCGTTTGAGCCGAATGAGATCGGCTGTAAACAGTCGATGAAGCGAAATCAGAATCTTCCGAGGGCTGCGGGAGATTCCGCGTCGATTTCCCGCGCGGCGCTCGCCGCTAAAGGATGGAATCGCAGCCAACAATGGTATTTAGGATCCGCGAAAACTCGTCTAAGTTGCATTAGATCAGACTCGCCTGCTTGAGTCTCCGGGGGTAAAGGAAGTCAGAGCTGTCCGGACAGACAAAGGAATAGACAGGAACCTAACGTCGAAGCGTATCTTGTATAGCGCCATTGCAAATTACACTAATCTCAAAAGCGAATATTTGTTATAAATTTTGCTTGGGTGAATGCGGAATCCTGTGAGCGAAATAGTAGTATGTATCATCGAAAATCGAAAGGTATTAGAGTAGTGTTCCGGTTGTTGTGCCTGAACCTATTTAATTGTGTATTTTACGTCAGATTTAAATGGAAAGTATAAAAATAGGTTCAGATACAGAAACGGAGATACCTGCTACTCAAGTCGTAATTGCAGTTTCGAAAATTGATCTTAGATATAAATATTTCCTCTGAGCCAAAAAATTATAGAACATAATTTAAACAACCTTTTGAGCACAAGCCTTTTATCATACTTTTGATCAGTACCCTCAGAAGTATTTGATATACGTCATTTAGGCTACAATTAATACAAAATTTGAAAAGCTTAAGTACTAAATTTTTAAATCTAGATTGCAAGCTTACGTCTATTGTAATCGGCTGCAGGGGATAACGGATTGAATACAGCTAAATTATTATTTGCACTATATATATTTTACAGAGCTTCTGTATCACTGCACGGATATAAAAGCTCCACTAAAAGTTACAATAGTCTATTTTAATGCTCTTGCAGACTGACGCGTCGGCCCGCGAGGCCATTAAAATTTATTGACTATTGCAATTTTTGAAAAAAAAAACGCTTTCTCCACGCGAAAGTAAACAGCTCCTATAATTGACTAGTGCGAGGGGTATAGGCGCGCTGACGGCGGGTCGAAGCGGGGACCGGTATTCCTTGAGAACGCACGAATTCCGCCGGAGCGGAGGAGGCAAGGCCGGGCCGTGGGACTGGAGATGCAAACAGAGACAAACGCGGCACAAGAGGCAGGTATAATGAGCGCGACTCGACCTCGGCATGTAGGCCAAGCACCTAGGCGGGCTGCGCGCACGCGGCCGGCATTGCCCATATTGCCCGTCGACCTGCCGGCTGCCGACGTACGACACTTGCTGTGCACTCGCGCCTGCCTTCCTTCGCGATATACACGTACTTCTACTCCTGCCTTTTAGTCCTCCGCCGAAGTGCCTTCTAAACTCGCACGCCTAGGCACTCATTCTGTTAACGTCTTCACTGCTCGCTAATTCACTCTTCCTTCGTTTGTTACTTTTTTTTCTTCGCCATTTTATAGGTGATTTTTTTAAAGCAAGCTGTAGAATACTTACTATAGAAATATCTCTTCACACGTCGATATTCGTATGTTCAATTATGAACTGCTCAAGTTCTCAAAAGAGGAGAAAAAGCAGGTTTCAAAAAAGGCCTATTTTAATTTGCAATTTTTAAAGCACTGGGGTAAAATGAATAACTCTTCAAAACCTGATAAACTTAAAGTACTAAACGAATGATACTCAAGTTTATTAAATTCTGGAATAATTTACTTTTCTCCAGTGCTTTATAAATGGCAAATTAAAATAAGTTTTTTTTGAAATGTGCTTTTCTTCGTTAGAGACAGACAATCATTAAACAAGCATCGAATATTTTGCCGTTCAAAAATTCCGTACAAAATTGATCTTCAATATAGCACTGTCATATTTTATTTGCAGACTTTAAAATGTTTTTTTGATGAATAATCCTTTAAAAAAGTAACTCCTGCCATTGCCTTTAAAACGAGAGTAAAGACGATAGGCTATTTATTATAGAGGCTAACAGTTCAATTCGGTGGGAATACGACCACACCGATTCAGTGAATTAGGCTTAACTGCCTCGCCAAGGCAATGGAGAAATAATTAGGTCTGCAGCGATATACAATCCGCATTCACTACCTTACACTTGATCCAATTATGCAGACCTTTAAACATAGGACAAATTGTCTTTCCTCTCCTCTGCCAATTATGCACTTAATTACCGAATTAGATGTAGAAAACGATCTACATTAATTTGTCCATGTCACATTGGCTACCTATTTTAACTTAATCAATGTGTTCAAAAAGTTTCTGTATTTTGACAGATTTGTACGTCATTCATTTTTTCGTCAATTAAAGGGGATGGATTTAAGAAAAAATAACTCAATTCGTAAAATATAATTCGTTTTCAAGTGATGTTTGAGGAAAACATTTTCCTTCTCGTAGTAGCGTCTATATGCTTGTAAAACTGTTATTGTTACAAAATTCCGTGAAGGGACCTCAAGAAATTTCATGAAATAACAACCCACTTTGGTCTTTCCAATCTTCGCGTTATTCCGCGCGCATTTACATCCCGCAGCAACAACGCATATTTAAAATTATTTAGTGTGATTACAGTTACTGGAATTGATCGGTTAAACCAACTTATGATAACCCATTTAGATTTTTTAGAAGTTCTTTAATTCATGCTCCACTTCCTTCAAAATTTATTTCTCAGCTAAAATAACCAATGCAGCCAATTACAATAATGAAATTAAAAATGATACCCTCTCGGAGTATGTAACGTGCAATTGAATAATCATACTTAAATAAGATTCCAAATCTTCAACAAGATTCAATCCTAACAATACCAGAGAATCGATAAAAAAACGATAGCATATATACGAGCCGATAAAATGAGTTCGTCGGAAAATCCCGTTTAAAATAGAAAAGGCGCGAGCTCTCGGCGGGTCCGAAAACGCGAGTGATACAAAATAAAATGTCCAATCACCGCTAGTTGCGAAAATCCAATTTTACAGAGTACACAGAGCGCGAGATTCGCGGAAGAGAACCCGGGCGACTCCTCGCACCCTTACGCGCGCGCCTATAAACCCCCTTCCAACCGACTGATTTTCAATTAAAAAAATTCATTCCGGCTCGATGACACGGCTAATCGGGGGAGGGGGGGGGGGCGCGAAGGTCGCGCCCGAATTGGAAAGGTCGCGAGAAATTCAATCAGCGCGGCGGCTCGCGAAAAAAGTCGGAGAGGAGGAACAAAAAGACGCTGCCGCAGTGCGGCGGCGCTCATATATTCCTAAAAATCGAAATCCCCCTGTGTACGCAGTCATATTGAATTCTGATAAGAACACGGGTACGCGCGCGAGCGGCTCGGCGGGGCCGCGTCAAGGAAGCTGACGAGAGCTTCCCCACGGCGCCTGACTATGTCAGATTTCCATTTCATCGGGTTCGCGCTAATCCGAAGTTGTACGAAACTTCACGCGGGTAGAGAGAGACGAGAAGCAAAAAGAGAAGAAAAAATGCCCGGCTTGATAAATAAAACGCTTTTATCCTGCCGTGAAAAATTCAGCGTGGCTCGGGCTCTAAGCCTTGATGCGGAATTTGCACTGACGTTTATTTTGAAAGGTCATATCGCGCGAAAAATTGTTTTAACAAAAAAATGGATACCGAAGAAAAATATTTTTTACAAATTACGCGATGAAAAATTTCGATTTCCATCTCGAAGTTGTAGCGCGCGCTGAATTCACTAGTACTATAAAAAAAGATGAAGAATGGATAGGTCTGGTGTATGAATCTCCTAACATTAAAAAAAGATGAAAGCAGAAGAAAACGAAGATATATTATACTTTTTTCCATTGTAGTGTTATAACATATGCAATAATTACCTGGGATGATGTCCATCAAAATAATTTAAATCTAAAACCATTGAAATTGATGAAAATATAGCTATATTGTACAGTTACAGCAACTCTACCCTATTGTATTCTACTCTATTGTTATGAATTACAATCTTACTTTTAATTTTCCTTTTTCTAATTCATTAATAAACCTGAAAAATATCTATACTAACAGTTGGTAAATTTTGAGCTCAATGAATAATAAAACTATTGATCAACGTAGGAAAAAATAGAAATTAAACCCAATAAATGAGTAATTTAAGTAAATATTTCTTTAATAGGTGACCACTAAATAATTTCTTTGTATCAACTAAACATTTTTTTTGTAACTAACGCATTCAGCTGTTTCAATACTTATTTGATTCAATGAGCTTATTTACAGTAGGCACTCCTTAAATAAATAGAATCGAATAGAGTAGTTGTTTACTGTAAATTGCGCAGTATTTACAAATAATAAATATTTAGTTCAAACTACTAATTTTTTTCACTGCTTAAATAAAAAAAAAGCTCCACGTAGAAGCGATAAATCAGCACACGTGTAAAGAGTAGCGGAGGATCGGATCGATGTTAGCGAGAAGTTAATACGCGCGGGCGAAACCGCGAGGGGTAGATCGACGGTGCGCGGGGCGCGTCGGAGGAAGGCATTTCGGGCGATGCGATAAGGCGGCCCGTGAGAGCAGCTTTTTTCTCCGCCCGTCATCGCGAGGATACTTTAGCCGGCGGGCGATAGCTTGACGAGCTACCGAATCAGCCTCTCGACCTTATCTCCGGGTGTTGAGCCACCCGCCGTAGCCGCGAGCCGCCGCACAAAGGCGACGCGCTTTTACGACAGTTTGTTTGGTGCGTATCGCCTGCCGCCGCCGCGGCTCAATTTCCTCGCGCTAAAGTCGCCGGTAAATCAATTGTCTAAACAGCGCCGGGGAAAGTGTAGAAAAAAAAACGAAGGGGGGGAGAGCTCGTCGAGCGGCGCGGGGAATTTATGGAGAGTGCCGACTCGAGGACTGCTTTAAAATGAATTAAACAATTTTCTCGAGTGAGCCTTGAGCTCAGATAAGTAGATACCGGGGAGGGGCGCCCGGCGTACCGAGGCATCTTTTATGCATTCGATACGATTCTCCAGAGCCGCCGAAGGACGCTTTCATATTTATGCCTCGGCGTGTTCTCGTCTTTATGATACTCGATCAACTTGAGTACGTATACACGAACGTTTACGCCCTGAGACGGCGTAAAGTACACCCGGACTGCGATTGAAAAAGACTCGAATCGCCCTGCGATCGATCCACATTTCTGTTTATTTGCGTAATATCATTTTTCTATTATCGTAATCTTGAGTTTTTTTTTATCGAAACCACCGCTCAACTCGATCTAAATTTTTTAAGGAACTCGACATACAGGAAGTAGCGTCTTAAACTCCATTATCTGGTTATTAATCATTTTTCGATAAAACTAAAAATTTAATTTGATCTAATTCGATTAATGAACTTTGCTTTCAACGTTTTTGAACATTTTTATAACACTGAATTCAATCATTTAGCAATTGATAAATTGATTATCTGTGTAACGGTAGTGTCTATCGTAAAGTTAAAAAAAAACTGAACAAAAGTTTGAAATATTTACTATTTTAAAAATGCATAGTAAAATATCTAAGTAGATAAGTTTCTGTTGTAAATTCAATAAGGAAGTAACCTCGGATCGGAATAAATTTGTTTCAAACGTAAATAGATAATTGAATGAAGGAAGACTGATCCTTAATTTACTAAAAATATCCCGTAAAGAAAGTAAAATATATACTATTACAATAATTAATAAAATAAACATTAATTTTTAATTGATCGCATGATATAAAATTCCATTTTCCATATGCAGTATAAATTTAAAAAAAAAAAAAAAAAAGTTTTTCCCAAAATTTGTTAGAAAATTAGAATCTGTAATAAAAAATAAATATTGATAAATAATTGACACATATTTTTTCTTTTTTCAATTTAATGTTAAAAAATATCGCACTTTTGCTCGACAGTCATATCAATCACATCTTTGTCACATCATCAGTCATATTTTTGTTTTTAAACGTATTAAACGTTAAATTAAAAAATTAGGTATCAATTATTTTTCAATACTGCATCCGACGGACATCTCAAAATGAGAAAATGTGAAATTAGAAATTTAAAATTGAAATGTATATAAGTAATTAAGAAAACTTGTGTTTATATACATAAATTACATGTGTTTGTTTATCAAGGCAGCATTTCAACCTTAAAAGTTCATTATTGCCTTGACTGTACGTCAATCTAAATATCTAAAATTTATCTTTCCCACTTCCAGTACAACTTTTCTCTCCGTTATTTGACCCTTAAAATCAAGAATCTTTCACAAAGTTGCTAATCTCAAAAGAGCGAGCGCAAAAATCAGAAAGTCCGTGAAAGCAGCGAAACCGAAGGCCTCGCCGAGGCGCGTGCTCTCAGAGAAAAGCGACATCCCGAAAATCCGGAATTCCGTAGCGATACCGCGCGCCGCAGCCGGCTTTTAGCGCGCTCGCCGCTGTAAATAGCTCGGGCAGCAGTTGCGCGGGGGCCGGTCCGAAAAGACGGGCACGAACTCCCGGGGCGCGTAACCCCCGTCGTAACGACGGCGCATGCCCCGCGGTCCCTGTGAATTTTAATCGGCACTTCGATCCTCCCCCTCATGCATACGACTTGGCCCTTACGTGGCCTATCTTCGCCGATCGACTCGTCCCTCGCATTAAACGTCACCGCGGCGATAAAACAAGGCGACGTCGCAGGCAGCGCCGGCCGAGCAAACAGCCGGGCAATAAGAGAAAGACCGAGAGCGAATAATGCCCCCGACGAACCCGGGGGGTGGGATTCGCCGTAAGCAGCTCGACTTTGTGACGCTTGGCTAATTGTCCGAAAACGTGCGGCCTAAGTAACGCCGCGGTGTCCTTATACCCCACGGGCCATTCCGCCGCCGGGGACATTTGGACCGGAAGACTCCCCCGTTAACGGGCCGGATTGCGTAATTAAGCGCAGACTTTCCCCGGATGATAATCCTGAGAGAAAAACTTGTTATCACTTTAATCCAATTGCCTTTTGGGTTTATCTTCTTGACAAATACAAGGGTATACTGGGTTTCTGCGCACTTTCCTTTAAATTGTTCTTCCCCCCAATTACTTGTTATTATTAAGGTAAGATTTTACTGAAATTTGACCCAATTTTTTTATGTATTATGTTCAGCGCAATAAAAAGCTTTCTATAGTTGATGTTGTAATTTGTCAGTGCAAAATATCTACAGAGAGAAGAATTATGGAGTGAAAATTGCATGAAAAATGAATTACAGTTTTTAACGCAACGGGAAATTTGTGAGATGGCACTGCTCTATTTAGAGTACCTAGGAGTTCGTCGAGAGGAGAGAGGAGAGTTTAATAGCTATCAAGGCTGGAGAAGTGGATTTGATTCGTAAATTAAGAAATCTGACCGTCATTCCACTCGAAATTAGAAAATGCGTTAATCAAGAACCATCAAGGTTTGACGATTAAATTGGTGCTCTGTAATCGAAAATTTTATTCGTTTACTTTTTTAATTTAGCTCGTCATAACTATACTTCAAAAAGTTTAAAAAATGAAATTGATCCTATTTATTTTCACTTGCGAATTAAGGTAATAATTACGTACAGAGATCATTTAAATTGAAAATTGAAATGTACGTTATTTAAATTAAATTTACTTAAACATTTAAATTATTAAATTTCTGAAGCTAGTGTAAATAACGAGTAATGTTTTAAAACGTTTTTTATCATTAAAACAGTAGTAAACAGTTCTTAACAATAGCTTTTAAAAAGGCAACAATCATAATTTCCTCATACATACAAACCGCTGTAAAAACGGTAACGATAAAAATAAAAAATTACACTTGCAAGCTTGAAAAAGTTTCTATTTAAAATTTCGTTTTTTAACGGATTAAAAAAAATGTAGGTTATTCGCTATATAGCTGACGATGTACGTTGAACAAATTTCCCCCGATCTCGTTCAATAAAAGTGTTAATAATCATACGGGAAAAAAACCGCAAGTGCATCTAATTTTTTGCTTCACTTTATCAGTTACTTTATCACTTTGTCGCGGCAGTTTTAGTATCGTCTTAATAATAGATTTAATCGCGGTGTAAGATCGGAACTTTATTCGTCGTTCGTGAAAAATCGTAAAAGGTTTTTTTAAGATATTATCTTCCCTTCGCCCTCGAACAGTGCATCACGCGTTAAATATTAATTTCGAGAACCCCCGCAGTAAAAGAGGGAGCATAAGATACAAAAAGTAGTAGAACAATGAATAAATTGCTTATGTAATTTCAATTTTTATTCGAGCTGAAATAAATGTTCATTTAATCTTTTCATTCATTATATTAATCCCATAAATCATAGAAATAATTAATCCGATCTAAATGGAGTTTTATTCATAATAGAATTGAAAACAGATTTTCACATAAAAGATAATACAGCAATAAATAAAGCTTTCAGAATTTCTTTATCATTATTATTGTAATTAAAGAAGAGTATTAAATACAGTTTATTAATATTTTTTTTTTTTTTTGTAGAACACAACATGATCGTGGTTCTCATATAAATCTGCATACACGCACGCATACAAACATCACTGTTGTAAATCCAATGTACAATTCAGTATCGTAGTAATTTTCGTGTAAACATGTGATTTATAGGTAAGCAACTAAATTATGTAAGGATAAATCAATATTCCGGTATAAATACTCACGTTAGTTAGGAGTAAACACTACAGAAGTGTTACTTTCTCACCTGACACATTTTTCGGTGTGGAGCATATAAACCTTGATTTTTGGTGCATTATTTCAAAAATATAAAATTAAGTACCTTTATACTTGATACTTTAATAGGTAGAACCTTTCTTGCCAGGATTATCTGCTTACGAAATAAATATTCGATTAAAGGAAAAAATAACACGACCGCTTGACGCATGCAAATCAATACCGAATATATATTTAACGGCGTTGGACTCATTGAGAGAGCTATAAAAATAATTTAAAAGAGTGTTATCGCATTATAACCGAAATGAGAAACTTTTATTTGAATTAATTTTATCGTCTTGCAGGTATAATAAATATTTACCCTAGGATTACAAAATTTTACCGCAGTTATAAAAATAAAATTGAACATAAAAATAAATTAGAAAATAAAATGATTTTAATGGTAAGAAAAAATTGTTACAATCAGAATTTGTTATGACGCATAAAAGTACACCACGTAAATTATAATGCAACATAATGGAATGTTTCTAGTCGCGTTTTTGGAAAATTTTCGTCTATTCTGCGAAACCAGTTCAATCAAATAAAGGAATCGACAAAATGGTAATTAAGAAGTACCATTTATTTGTTTTATTACGCTGAAAACTTATTTTGACGATCTTTTTACTATTATAGTATTAGCACGGTTAATTCAATTAATTCCCGCTGAACCTGTTGTCAGTGAAATTTTATTTTTATAATAAAGATCGTATTATTGATTACTAAAAGAAAAACTATTTTGTAGAACTGAAAATAAAACATAAATTTTGTTTCCATCTATCTAAACTTGCAAAAAAAAGAATTCAGAACTGCATTGAATTAATGATATATTATCCCAGAATAGTATAATTGCATTATTTAGCAAGCATTCAATTAATAATAGAAGCTTTAAATCTGTATCTCGGAACCGTAGGCTAAATACGTAACAAAATAAATCTCCAATAATGGTTAAAAACGGAATAAATTTAATTTACTATTCAAAAATAAACGAACCTCTTATTAGAATAACCGAAGTGGAACCACAAGGGCCGCTCCACCCGACGGTGAAATCGTCCGCCCCCGACGACATTTCCGCCGGAATTATATGTAATAAGAGGTAAGTAGAAGGAAAAGCAGGAGAGCCGCGACCCGGGCAGGAAGTTGTTACGGCCGAGGATCGAGCGCAATAATCCCTGATCTACGGGTGTCATTAAACGGGCACGTAGCGGACAATGCGCGCGTCCGCCCGCCACTGACAATGTTATCGGTCCGCCGGCTGCAGAAGTCGTCCGCGGCGTAGCCAGGCGTAACGCGGGGCGGAGTCGTCGAACTTCAGCCCAATGATACCGGGACGATTTATCGGCCGCCGGGAAAAAGCGCGGACCGCACTGTCCCCCCGACGAAGTCGCGCGCGGATATAGTTAAGAAAAACGCCCCGAGTCCACCTCTTTTTACTCCTCCCGTATCTTTTCTCACCTAAAAGTTACGTTAAATGCGGATCACAGATAAACTGATACATTTAAAGCTTATAATTTGGCCAAATGTTAGGTCTAATGTTTAATTTCATTGACATTAAAATCATGTACTTTAGCAACAAACTAATTTAATCAATAAAAACTTGTGTTGTTATGTTGTATTGCGATGTTGCTTGTGATATTAGTATAATATAAACTAAAAACAAAACAAAATTTGATATTCTAAGTTTGAATAAAATAGAGAAATTCCTAGTTTCTAGAAGTTTATGAATTACGTATAAGAGAACCTTGTCGTACTATACGAGGATATGTACTACTTATGCAGTTAGATAAAAGATTATATTTCTTCAAATGGTTGGTGAAAAATAGAACTGTCTAAATAAGCTATAATAAAATTTACCTCTTCCATGTCACAAATTGAATATTTATGTGAACGTCTCCTAACAATGCATTCTAATTTAATTAAAGGGTAAAACAAATATAGAAAATTTAAAAAATCATATTTCTTCTCTTTTAATAAATGAATTCAAGAAATATACTAATATAAAGAAATTGTACTAATTTTATTTCTTGTACCAAATAAATTACTCAAAGATTTTAAATTTTCTATTTAGTAATAGTAAGAAATATTTTATATAATAGAAACTCAACTTTCAATATTTTTTATGAACCTGCGGGATTAAAATATTGATTTTGGATATAATTTAGACTTGAAGCTATTCGCTAAGAATAAAAATATTTTTTGAATTCAATGGTTTAGTAAGTCTCGAATAATCGCTAATTTCGAGGACAAATTCGCGCAAACAATTTAATATCAGCCTATAAAGTCAGGTTCAATTGGCTTTCGCAGTAAACTGACCTTTTACTGCTGCATTACTGTATAATTGACCCAGATAAACGTCGCTTTATCCAAGAAGCAGTGCACAATTAATTACGCCACCTGCAAAAGACTCAAGTCAATCGGAATCAGGCCTCGCCACCGAAGAAAAAATAAAAGCGCGCGCCGACAAAAAGCCGTCGAATCGATATAGCACCACCGTCATATTCGCGGAAAATGCGATTTGAAAAGAGAAAAAACGCCTTCTCCCAGCCTGCGGCTTGTTTCCGAAAGCGAGCGTTCGGTCGTGCCTTTTCACTTGGTAGAGAAGTCGAGATTCTTCGGATTACCCCGCCGTATTACCGCCGTCAATAGCCCGGCCCGCTGGAGCGAAGACACACACGACTCCGGCCCCGCGGTAAGCCCGGATTTTCCGCCTTTCATAAGGTATCGTACTTTCAGCATCGCAATTCCGGACTATTAGCACACCGCGATACCCCCTTATACGTACCGTCGAAACCCTGTCGCCGTCCGCTCACAAAGCGAGGAACGACCGCAGCGGAATACTATCGAATTACCCCGGACGAATGTGCGCGAAATTTCGGTCCGGCATAGTTGGGACGGCATTTTTCCAGCGGCACGCGCGGCATAAATCGCTCGAGGGATGTAATGTTATGCGCCGGCAGGCGCGGCTCGCCGTGGGTTAATGGCGGAGGCCGTGGGAACCGCACGGCGCGCGGAACTTCCGAGGCGCCGAATGTAGCCCCCGCGATAAAATATCTGCCCGCCGGCCCCGCGGCGGGATATATTAGCATCGGGTTTGCGCGGGGCCCGTGAAAATTTGCCGCGCGCGATGAAGAATCGATGGGATGCCGGTGGACCGCCGGCGAGACGCCGGTCGGTGTATCCTCCGCGCGGCTGGCCGGCCAACTCGAGCGGAATTCGTTATGCGCTTCTAGTGGCTCAATCAATGTATATTCATATTCATCCGTTTATCCTAGGGAGCCGGCGTGTTCCTAGGATTCTAACTGAATTTCTAACTTGACGTATTGATCGTACACTGCCGAAAGCATTGATGAAATGCGAATTATTAATGCGCTTGCAAAACAAGTAGTAGTGCAAGTTTATGGTCAGACAGAAAGTCGATAGTTTGGTAACATTAAGTTTTTATAGCGTTTACTAACGGTCCTTGTTATGACTTCCTCCATACTAAGGCAGGGTGCGTAAGTAGTAATTCAAAATGTATAAGTGACCACAAAAGTAAATAATAATTTATATAACAAAAATACACTGAGAAAACTTAGGTTTAAGAGAAATTACTATTTTTCTATTGTGTTATTATGTTAAAATTCATTTTAAAATGTAAAAATTTTGTCAAAACGCTTATTTACCCCCTCAGGTTGATAGTCGACCACATCTTTAACAAATTTACTTACCCTTTCCTCACCCTCTTAGGTCAAATTAGGATGAAATTGTTCATTATCTTACCACTGTACAACCATTAATATTGTTACCCTTGGTCAAGCGTTGGCTCAGATCATTGGTGAGTGAATCATGAGTATATCTGACATTTTTTAAATCTACATTTTTTTAGAAAATTTGTAATAATATTACAAAATAGAAACCCACTGCGGTCTAGAACAACACGGGACTTAATTTATTGCTCGACCGAGTTCTTAGTTATATAAACTAGAGTTTAAATACAGTTGAAGAGGACGAGGGAATTACGAGAAATAACGAAGCTTCTCGAAGAATCAGCATTTAGATGGGATATTAAGCTGCGGGAAGCGGCAAAGTTTCCTTAATATCTTGTCGCGCAATAGCCCGGCTCCCACGGCCCAGCGTGCACGCGGCTCCTTCAAGCGTCGTACTTTTCACCCTATGCTGCAAAATTAATACAATTATTTTCCCCTGTACTTTGATTCATCGTAAATTATTATTCAAGGGCATCCTTATCCTACACTGCGAAGTGAAAAAAGAATTTTATCGCATTTCTTTTTCAGAAGTTTTTTAAAGATCGACATAATACTTAGGTGATGTGGTTAATAGTAATCATTTTAAATTAGGCTGACCGTATTGCCATCCTCTACTAAACTTTAATCGCGTAGCCTTTTAAATCTTCTCGTCACTGTCCTATAAAAGCTCTTAATCTAGTTTAAAGTCCTAGCTTTCTCCATTCTCCATATTAAATCCTTTACATTAATTCAATGAAATTTTGATTAAAGCAGCCTTTTATTCTTGATTTATTGATAAGAATCTTCGTTAATAGTGATGTATAGGATCAATTAGTGTAAGTCTCTCGGAGCCCAATACTGTACATAGAATTTGCGTATCCTCTCTTAAAAATTTTCACAAAATACCGATTCAAGCAAAACGAGTCCACTGAGATTAGTCCAATACCAGTATATACCGATTTCTTTAATTTAAATTACAGTGAAACTCCGATAATTCGAATATCGATAGTTCGAAATTCTAGGTAATCTGAAATAAGATAGAAGTCTTTTGAATTTCGCATACCAATGTAAAAAGACTTCGATAATTCTTGTGACGGTATTTTATCATTCAGACGTTACTAAATATATACGCTCGACTGAACATGAAAGACGCTGTACTCGAAATTGGGCAAATTCTCCTTAAAAATTAATCGAAATGAACTCTAAATAGTATTTCTGAAATAAAAAGTAAAAATCCTTATACCTTGAGAGAAATAGAGGGATAAAAGCAGCTTAGCCTTCTTACACTGGGGCTAAATATCGCGGTTAAACGTAAAAAGGAGTTTTTTTTCCTCTTTTAAGGAAAAGTAATTCTTCGTCGGGAAAACAAAGCCACCTATCATATCGAGGAGTAATAAATTTTCGTTTTTCTATCGATGTGTGCAGCGAGTTTAAAGCATCCACTGAATAGGCTCGATAACCATTGTTCATCGGTAGCGAATCGTTTTACGGACAATTTTGCCGGATCATTAACATTGATTACGCGAAGAAAAATATTTTCGCGGGAAGGACATTACAGTAAAGCTCGTATTAACGAGGAGCGGCTCGCGCGGCAAAAAAACACTTTACCGATAGCTGCGTCGATATTTAACTGGTCGATTACTTATTTAATAGCGAGGAAAATTTTGCAATGCAGTTGGAAAAATAATTCCCGGAAGGATCTAAACGACCGGAAAATCTCAATTTATTATTCGCGAGTGAAATAAGGAATAAACTGCAAGCAGCCTTTTTTATACATCTGTGCACAATCGTATGTACCGTAGTAGAAGCGCCAAACGTTTATTGTAACCTTTAAAACATTTTCAAAATCTGTTTATAAAAGGAAGCAAGCAAAATGTATAACGAATTGGAGGTCATCTTACTTTTGAACTGGGTGGACAAATAAATAGACAATTTCATTGCGTAAATGGATTGGAGACTAATCAAAAATTGTTATTTGAAATAAAAGTAATCAAAAATTGTTATTTGAAATGAAAAAATCTGAAAAATTTACGCTTTCAATAAATTTTTTCTATATTTTTCTTTTTTTTTAAAAGTGATGTAAAATAACTCCCTTTAAATTCTCAGCAAATATTAAATGTTATAAAATCAAAATTGAAAATTCTACAGTTTCAAATACTCCTATTTTTATGTGACATAAAATTTCATGAAAATTTAAATGTAAACATGAATATTTATTTTCATCAAAAATATATTTTTGTAACTCAAATAATTCTTGCAATATTTAAAATTTATATAAATACAGGAATTGTATACATATTTGCAAAACTTGCTTCAGCATACGATTTATTGATAATATGTAAATATATTGACTTATAAAATGAGAGAATGAGGAAATTTGTGACCGATAAAGCGACTATAATGAAACGCTTTCTTTTGCAGACAGGTATAATCACTTTAACGACTTCCTTTTCAAAGTGCAGATCATTTTATCGAGAGGTAAATGTGACACTTTCTGGAACGTATCTGCCAATCAGTGCAGTATTTTCAGTGTATTAAATTGCATTCAGTGCTGATGGGCAAAATGGTCTTATTATAGGACCGCAATTACATTTGAAATTTAAAAATAATTTCGTAGAATGATTATAAAAATGAAGTATTTTTAAATTTAATAATTAAATTAATTAATTATAAAATTCTTTGTTATAAAAATAAAAAACATTTTTTCATCATTACTGCATAAATCTTTCTCTAACAATAAAACAAACTGCTCTTTAAATTACATTCGGAACATTTTTTCTAATTATCAATGATGATCAGGCAATGAGCAGGACCATCCACCACATCATTCAAAGTACGACTCTTATCGAAGGTGAAAATTTTTATATTCGACACAGATCATTCACAGACAGTCGGTCCATTTTCAAACGCTGCCAGTTGCCTTAGGTTTTTTTTAATTTCATTGATAAATATATCATATTAGTTTTAATACACTATATTTATTTTTATATCAAAATTTCTTTTGAAATAAAAATGCTTAAATGAATTATTTATCAAGCTTGTATTTGGGGTAAGGTGTCAGGGATAAAGCTACCTCTGAAACAACAGCAGGAAGATAATGCGATTTTATACGACTTGACAGCCTTTGCAGCAGGTGATGCTGTTACCATATATGGTTTCCAATCATATTATATACGGTTCAGTATTAACTTGGAAATGATATACAAAAATTTATAATAAATTTTGTGATCTAAGAATTTAGAGAAGTTCAATGTTCCAGTAGCAAATTGAACTAATATCTATTCGAACTTTTTAAAGATAACTTTACTTGGTCTTTTAGCTGACAAAGTGATTTTTCCGAACTAAAAATGTTTCACAATTTATTGGCAGCCGTTTTTAATTATAAAATGCATTAAAGTCAATTACTCAAGTTTACCCTGACGTACCGTACACCGCAAAATAAGCAGTAAAAAAAATACAAAAATAACTTTCTAAAAAGTAGAATGCTAGATTTGAGCATTTAGTGACCCCGTTACAGATTTTCTCTTTCTACTGCTAATTCAGCCAAATTAATTAAAGTTTGAATCGTAAGTAAATAAATAAAGCCAGCTTCGATCGAGGCAAGAGGAAATATAACGAATTCAATGAAAAATGCAATGAAAAATCGAAGAGGAAACGAGCACTCACCTCTACTCGAAGCCAGAGAATGATTAATTCTCGAGTGCGATTCAACCTACAAGCCTCGCTTCTGCCCAAGCGCATTTATTAGCGAGCTGCGATCCGGTGGATTTTTGCCTCCGGTCGACGCCCGCGGAATGCGCACGCACACCAAGCACCAACACCGCAAGACAGTCTCAGCCAAACCACGGAACAAAAAACGAAGAAAAAACGAAGACGAGCAGACCAGCAGAGGGAAGTCGATCGGGTATATCGCGCTACTCGCGCCTTATTGCCTGTGCGAAATGATTTCTCGGTGCCGAAACAATCGCGAACCGGGCGCTTCTTCGCCGATTCGAATTTGAATTTCGGCCTCCCCGGGTCCCATTGATTTTGCCGGAGGTTTTACGCGCGCGCCCCGCTGGCGAGTGTTTGCGGCACCCCGGGAGTTTTACGACGGAAAGCTTAGCTTTTACGATTGCTCGTTATACTGACCAGAACTTATTCATTCAAGCTTTATATATTAGAGAGATAGAACTTGTACCGTAAATCAATGCCCGCTACTAAAATTTATGCTTCTTGATAATTACTTTAGATAATTAAGTGTATTGATCTCTTTGAATTATGCAGCGACTGAGTAGGATTTTTTTAACGCTCCTTGAGCTTTCAGCACTTTTTTCAATTCTGTTAAATTTTGAACGAACCACTTGTGTTTAAAATTTAATGAGAAATTTGTAAGGTACTTTAGCTGCTAAGAAACTGCTTTTTACGTAATTCGAATGCAGACTGAAATTGGTACATCGCTTCAAGATTTTAAGAGATATTATTTTAAGACTATATATAAATACTTATTAAAATTTGAGCTCTTGAATACTTAGTTGTAATTTTCTTTTTGCAAGACAAAAAAGACACTTTTTAAATCAGATTCTCATTGTGCACAAAAAATGACTTCAGAGATGACCTGAACAGAAGATTCTTACCTTTCATCAACTTGCAGTAATATCGAAGCTTTACAACCTTTTGTTTCTAATTATCGTGGAAACAATAAGCTTAAAAAAGATTAAATCTTCAAACCTTTTTGTTTCAGACACCCATTGAAAAAGTAAGCTCGAAAAAGGCTGAATGTCGAGCGGTGATTGCAATAAGTAAAAAAGCGTAAAATCTTGCAAGAATCTCAATGTGAAATCCGCCTTAATAAGAAAGTCTTATTCCAAGGGTTTGGAATTGGCACGTCCTCCTTTATTCCACCTGGCGGAAGAAGCGTTAAAAAAAAAAGAACTAGTCCCCCAACTCATTCAGTCCGGGAGTCCGCGAGGCACATTCTTCCGGGCAGATTCCTTCCGCCATTTCTCCTTGTAGGTACACACGCCGGCGAGGCATGCATAATGGGGCCGACGTCGGCGGCGGCTCGAAAATGAATAGATTCCGGACGGAGATTAAAAAGCGCTGACGCCCCAAATCCGGGGGGCCGAAGGAGTCGCTCACCGGGCCTCCGACCCCGCCTCGCGCCGAAGAGGAAATAGATGCACGTCCGCGGGAATTATATTGCGAACGTACGAGCTTTCGCCTTTCAGCCCCGCGGAGCTCGGCCTCGAGTGCGAGTTAAAAGAGGCCGGGGGCGGTGGGGGTCGGCGGACGGACGCTCGAAACGACTGCACGCTCGTAAAAGCTACTCGAAGGTGCTAGGCACGAGTTTCGAGGGGATTTTAAGTGCGTTCGTAAAAGCGTCGATATTGCGCTTATTGCGCCCTCTTACGCCCACCCACCCCCCCTTTTTCGCGAGCTCCTCCATTTTTTTACTCCCTCGCGCGCGCACTCACGCGTGTGTACGTGCGCGTCGCTTTTTTTTCCTCCTCGCCTTTGCATTTCAATTTTCCCGGGAAATCTCGAAGTTAAAACAAGCGTCTTGCGCGCTTGAAATAGGGCGGCCGCCCGCGGCGTATTTACGACTCGCGGGGGCCGAAATCCATGCAGCGGCGCCGGCAATAATTTAGGCCGAGTTCGCGGCGCCCCGCCGCAGAAACTTGCCACTTCCCGCGCGGCGCTTCCGCGGCCCCCGAGTCCCTTTTTGACCACCGCCGCCGCCCCCCCGGCGCGCATTACTCAGACAAGCTGTCCTCTTGAAATTTCCATCGCGCCTCGCCTATCACCCACCGCACGCCGATCCAACTTATATCCACTACACGTCCGCCGGGCACTTTTTCGCGGTGCCCACGCGCGCATAAAGTTGACCCGTTAAATTGTTTCGCGCGAATTCACCGCGCTTAAAAAGTTATGTAAATACGAAAGGGGCGGGGAGATATGTGCAAAAGCTATTGTGCGGGCGGCGAGTGTTCCGTTCTAGTGACACTCTAAAAGTTTTCCCATTTCCCGCATGCACAATGACAAGTCGGAAATTCGAACTGTTCCGCAAGAGCTATCACAGCGCTGTTTGTTGTTGGCGCGTCGGTTTCGAATCGCTGCGCCGCGCGAATTTTTTTTTGCGCCGCGCTATCGAGATAAAGTAACAGGCACCTTTGATAAATAAAGATTTCGTCGGATACTTTGTTTATCCGAGTTTAAAGAGAGCCGGCGGCGCCTTAAAGGTGCACCATCCGAGGCAGCCTCCTGCGGCGGGGGGATGATTTAGCAACTCGCGCCGCGAGGTAAACAAAAATTACCCTTTTATACCGCGCGCCGGGTTTAACGCGCGGTGAAAAATTCACGCTCGCCGCGGTATGAATTTTTAAAGGGCTCGAATTTGTCAGATTTATCTGCTTGTCAACGTCGCCTCTTCCCAATTTATTTTTTCCGCGCCGCGCCGTAACCCTACACCCGCCCTCCTAACGAGGTGCTGTACGCGCGCCTTCAAAGAACAAGAGTTATACGCGAGCCGGCGAAAAAAGAAACTTGATAAAAAAATGACGAGGCTCGCGAGACGGCTGTGCAGCGGGTCGGACGAGCGGGAAAAGCCGGGGAATGCGGGGGCCGGAATAAGGTCCGCAGCAACACCCCCGGCGAATTTCATCCGAGATTCCGGTGCTTGCACTGCGCCGCCGCCCCGTGGTACCGTAAACTTCGCGGGCACGAAAATAATGTCCCGACATTGGCGCGCGTCATCCCTCTTCTGTATAATGTCGTCACTAGCGTAAAACCGGACGCGGTTGCCTATAGCTCATCATTTCTCGGTCGGCCACGGCGCGCGCGCCGCCGGCGCTCAATATTGAACCGCTGGTTCTCTTATGAATTATTGGTCGGGCGAGCAGAGTCCGTCGCGTCATCGGCTCATTTTTCAATTACTATTCACCTAACCGGCTGTTTAACGAATTTGTCGGAAAGTTAATTAGCTCTTTCGCGTTGTAAATTCGATGTTTCGTGTATAATTCGATGTTTCGTAAGTGCTTGGGAATGTGCTTTGAACATAATGTGAGATGGAATAACTATATTAATTATTTTGTTAAGAGAACCAGATACTTAATGTAGACTTCTGTCAAATTAAAACATATGATGGAAAGTAAAACATTAATTATGATCTGTGTAAATTATGCTGAATTAAACAACCTTAACAATTATGGAGTAATTGATTGTTTGAGGGAGAAAATGAAAAAGAAAAATTACAAGGTACTGTAAATTGTAAGCAAAAAATGTATTTGGTAAGACTAATTAGAGACCATCCAAGGTAAAATAATTATTCGGTTTAGAAACAATCTGTATTCATTATACGTGTACTATAAAAAAGTTCATTTAAGCTACACAAACAAATCCAAATGTAAAAATATACTACTACCTACAAAATCGCAAAAAAAATTACTACCATAAATAAATAGAAATTATCACGGCTGTTAAGATTTTGAATACACTACCAAAGCAAACATTGGAAACTAGCAAATCAATTAATTATTAAGGAAATAAATTTTTTTTTAAATGTCAGTACTATTAAAGGGTATTAAATAATTATTAGTAGAAAGTTATAATTGAGATTGGAGAATGTAGAGAAAAAATTAAGAAAAATAGAGGCATTTGCTAAAATAAGTAGAAAAATCAAGGTTTCGTCCGACATGCAGTAGTAATAGCGAAAAATAACTTTTACAGTACTCCCTTTCTAATGCAGGGATAAATTCGAATGTAAAATGCTTTAATTTACACGAATTTTCTAAGATTTTAGTTGTTTCACAGGTCTCCTATAGATAGTATAAGTAATTCTTCGGAACAAGCTCCAAGAGTACTTGTGGGCTTTACCCAGAAAATCCATAACATCGTACTAAATCTGCGATCGTATAATGAGGCATGAAATCTCAGTAGTCGGTCTAAAATTAGAAAATAAAAAATTCTAGTAGATATAAATTTATTTGTAGAGGTTGCTATACCAAATGCAGGAAAGTAGAGGAAAAAGATTGCGGAACTTCTAATTTCACCAAGGTTTTCGCCTGCTGAAATTTCTGCAATGTTGCCTGGTGTCACGGACTGTAACGAGGAAACACAGCTCCAATTACGATTCGTGAACAACTCGCGGAGAAAAGCGGTGCAGCGCATGCTTTCGGTGCGCGAGGACGTGGATTCGTTTCCCATCGGAAGCGAGACGCGCGGTGTCCTCTTTCTATACAGGTGTCAGGTGCTTTCAGCACTTTTTTCCTTTGGATTAATGTAGTATCAGCAAAGGTACAAGTAGTTTTATTTATCGAAAACACTAGTTACAAGCAGAGTGTAGTCACTAGCGATTTTTTAAGGCACAGCTTCTCAAATTATAGCTCCTTTTCTCGGCTTTTGTTTGATTTTTTGTCGGAGTTTGCAGGTTTTAAGAAAGCTGAGCTATAATCCAATAATGAAAAACGAAGTTTTAAAGAAAAACAATTTTGAGCGTTGGAGCATATACTTTGACTTTCTTCATAATTTGATATAAGAGAACTGTGCTCCAAATTTCAGCGAAATCCGTGACCCAAATAAGAGACACTCTCCTTGTTAGTTAAAAGTTACACTCTCAAAAAAAAAGTTTTGATTATACAATAATCATTTTTATAAATTTATATAATCAATGAATTTATTTTTTCTAAAAGATCACAGAGGTGCTTTTGATACATTACATGTATTAATATATTATTATTGTCGATATTTTCAAACCTCAATTAATATGCACGTAAATTACATTTCTGTATAACAAACATTATTTTTAAGTTAAATTTAATTTAATTGAATAAATATGATCGATGACTGCTAGTATTACAAATTATATATTTAAAATTACGTATCGACGAAAGAATATTCGTGCACCATTGTACTAGTACAGGAAATGATCCCCTTAATTAGGGCGAGATATTCATCAGGTAATAATACTCTTTTATCTGCTTAACATAACTATACTGCATGTTCATCGAAAAATGCAGCGCATTGTTTGCCCGGGCTAATTATAGCGGCAAGCCGTTCTTTGTACGATTTTCACGAAGAATCTACTAGAAAATGAATGAGAAATAATTGAAGTTGCGTCTTGTTATTCGATTTCTGATTTCCGCTATTCTTTTTTATAAACAATGCAGTTTTGTTTACTAAAATGTAAAAGCTACTACAGTAGGTTCTTTTTTTAGATTTTAGCTACCTCAATTTATTTACATAAATCAATCTGAAAAGAAGGAAACTTCCTGTTAGTGTTGTTCTCAAATGAGATTGTGTAAGAAAAGTCAATACAAATTTCGTTTCTTTATTATAGTAATCAATGAATTTAAAAAAATCTCCAAATATCGGAATATTAATTTAACAATAAAGTAACTGGCGAATCAAAAAGTTTGTGTTTTCTTGATGTAATAAATTACATAAAATTTTTATTTCATGTATATTTGAGTATTTTATGTATTTTCTTTTACACAAAGAATGTCTTTAAAATATTTTAAATACACTATTTGCGTACTTAAGCATTATGTACTTAAATTCTATTGTATTAAAAAAAACTTTTTACAAATATTTGTGTTATAGTTTTCTAAAGCAATTAAAATTAAATACAATCTTTAACAATTAGTACAATTTAAATGTTATATTTAGTTATTGATCTTCAATTGTAAACACAAAATAAACGGATTTATAACAGTGCATCACAACAAAAACATTGTTTACACCATCGTAGTATAATCCATTCGTTACAATACTATTTTATTCTATATGTAAAACTCGTTAAAAGAAAGAAAAAATAATATAATTGTTTATATAGCTAAAAGCAAATTGGATCGTGTACTGAAAAGTTAAGAAAAAAAAATGAAAAAAAAAGTAAATTAAAGCATGCGTGTAATGAAAATTGACCGTGCCGCTTCGGCTCTGGAGGGTTATAAATCAAGCCCCACGTGTAGACGACCTCACAACATTAGTTCGCCTCATAAAGTTATTTCGAACATAATCTTTTGCCGCGCTCTGAAAGCAGCGACGGTGGCCCCGACGACACAAGAAATTTCTATTAAAAAAGTGTATACTTTTAATGTTAAATACGAAAAGAAGAAGAGAGAGAAAGATGACAAAAAGAAGAGAAGGGGACAGGCGAATACCGGCGAAGTTTTCATCTTAGCGACGCGGAATTTTTTCAGGCAACTCAATTTACCACGGACCCCGCGGCAACAAAACCGTTTTGTTCTCGAAAAAGCAATATCTGATTTTTTTAACCCCTCTTTTTAGCGGGGGGGCGCGCTCGTTATACACCGCGTAGCGCGCGAGGCCAGCCGCAAAATAGTGCTCGAATGCCCCTTTTGTCTCGGGCTTTAACCAGCTTTTCGCATTAAAAAATCCAGCGCGGCTAAGGCACGCGCCATTCATCAACGCGGCTCCGTGCAGCTTTGTGCGCGCAGCGACCGCATTCCATTGTATTAGACGCCCTCCCCCCGCACCGGTCGATGCGGAAATTCGCTTTTAATAATTCCGAGTGTCCCGTCAAAAAGTCCCGGCACTCGCCCCGTTTAACTATGCGCGGGACCCCTCGCCCGGGACAATTAGTACCGTTCCAGCGGAGACGACGCTCGCCTTGCCGCGTCGCGAAATTCTGGAGCGGCGAAACTGGCCGTCTCAAAGACATACCGCTCGGTGCACGTATCGACGCGATTCCTAAGCTTCCCCGGGAATTTCCGCGGTGGATGTAATTGCGCAATTCCTCCTTTCATATATATAAGCACCGACTTCGCTCGTAACGAACGCCGGGGGAATTTCACCTTCGCCTACTCGTCCCGAATGTGAATCCGATGAAAGAAAAAAAAAGAGAGGAAAAAAGGGTACGCTGTTCACTCTCGGGCGCTGCTTTCATTTAAATCCATCCCAAAAGTTCTTTGGCGCTGCTGCAGATTCCTTTGTGCGACTAATTGAATCGCGCTCGTATCGCGGCCGTCTGCGCGAAATCGACAACTCGCCGCGGCACCGATATTTCATAAAAAAAAATCGAAGTAGGGGGAGGCCGGCTCGCCTGCTCTTTTTTCCTTACAATGCGGCTTTCAAGCAATTGGAAATATCGACTGCCGTTCCAACTTGGCTGATTCGTTTTAATTTGGAATATTAATGGTCACGCCGCTCGTGTAAGCGAGAGAGAAGAAAAAGAGACAGAGCTTTTTTTCGTCCTCGAGTGTTTTAATAATTGCTGCCTGGTCGTTAATTTGTCAGAAAAAGAGAAACTGACGATTTGTCGGTGCAATTACGTCAACCAATTTTTACATTACCATTCATTTTATCGGGAAATAATTAACTTGTTAAGTTTAGTATAGGTATTTATTTATTTATCTTGTTTTATCATAAATATATGGAAAACTTCAAACCATAATATTCCGATGAAACTCCAGTGTACTAAAATTATTATTAAAATTTTCACTGCATTTAGCTGTATAAAATAAAAATTTCTTAGATATTTTATGGAGTGAAATTATTATTACAACGTTTAACAAGATTTTTTTTCATAAGAATTCTGATAAAAATGTATTTTATAATAAAAAATGTTAAATACATTTAATATTATCGCGAATTTATTAAAATATTTGATTTTAATAACGATTTATTAAACATTATGATTTTGTGAAATTTTAAATTAAGATAAAACGTCAGTCATTTATATTATTGAGTGTCGCTTTGAACGGTTTTAAATAACCAATGAATTTATCTCGCAGCTTATGACGGTAGTGAGTTATTTATTTAATCCTCGCTTTTATGCACAGCGTACACTTGAAAAATGAAAATTAAATATTACATTTCGGTTAATTAGTTTAATTAGCACTAAAAGCGTCGAGAGAACTGTACAAGTGGTATTATATAAATACAATCAATAACGATGCTTTAGCGGGATACGGTAATATCGGAGGGTGTGCAGGTCCACTAATTATTGAATTGTTATGTAGCTCAGTTATAAATTGGCCAGCAAGAGGATAAACACAAGCATAATATTTAATTCTCCCACCGCGAGGAAATGGATATGGGAAAACGTTGGAATTTATGAAGCTGCATAAATTCTATCGAAACGCGGGGTTTGATTAGCCTTTACGTTGAAACGTCCGAAGTGCCGCGCAAAAAGTACTTACTACAATTAATCACATCGCAAACAACGCGCCGCTTTAATGAACCGTTTAATCATGATACCGCTATTTAAAAAGCTTTATTGCCGGGATGCAATAAAGCTTTTGGGACGTCGTTATATCGGCGATGTCTCTCGCTCCGTGTTTTTATTTTTTTTTTTAATTCAATCTTGCGTATACTTTCGCATTTGCAACGAGACAATTATCAATTAATCGTGTCGAGTTCATTTAAAAGAAAAAGTTCTGTGTTTAAAGAAAAGATCATTAACCGGGATAGGTTAAACAGCTGCAGTAGCTTTGCAGCAGGTTCGAGCGGCGCCCGAGAAGATGTCAACAAAGAAAAAAAGGAGTTAAAGTTTTACAGCAGTTGAGTTCTTGTAGACCGTAGTGCGATAAACGCGTCAACTGCACCGAGGACTTTTATCAAGCTGTACAGAAACGGACTTTCTCTCGGGCTTGCGACAATAACATGGTGAATTTTCACCTCGAGAGTCACTTTTAACCTTATCACGCTCTTAGGGATTCTGCCCTCGACCGACATAAAATTGCCCCTAAAAGAAAAACTTTGAAAGCTTTGCCATTAGAAATAAGGAAACTTCAAAGTGTATCAGTATTAGAAAGTTAAGTATAAAATACTGCTGAAAATGCGTCAGATAGTTGCATCTACACGTTTTAAGTAGTAGAGATCAATGAAAGTCAGACATGCATGTACAGTTTAAATAGAATGAAAGTCAGATTTATAGATGCAGTTTAATTATTTAGGCAACATCGAGGAAAATCAGACATACATATACAGTTTATTAGTCATCAGCTCTAAACATAGCATTCAATGATCACTGATTCAAATGTAGAGCACATCCCGATCTGTACATTTCTCTTTTTTCTTCTTTTTTTTCATTTTCATTTTACCAAGTGCATAATTTCGACGACTTTCATCTGCATTTCATTTATCACTGCATTGAAATGAATTTTCCACGAAAGTGTTACTGCAATTTCTGCAGCTCGCTTTTAATAATAACTTTTAAAAGAGCAATTTTTAAAGAGTTTTTTCGATATTTCAAATATTTTCTTTTAAATAATCAAGCGAAAACGGGTTTTAGTCCAGCGCAAAAATTGTGAAATTTTTTTGTTATTTTGAAGATTCAACTCTTGAAACGGAATGTAGGTCAATGTAGAAAAATTGATCCGAATTACCTCGGGAACTTTTCCGTTTTACGCCCAGCAATCTATTTCACTCCGACGAAATTATAAGCGATAAAATGTAATGCTCAAGGTAAAAAGTTTTCTTTTTTTTAAAAAAAAAAGACAAATTTTAAATAAGTTTTAATGAAATTATATATACCCGCCGTAAAAAGGCCGTAACGCGAACTTTATACTCCACACTTTGAAGGATAGTACGTATTTACGGTAATAACGTAGTGCGCGCGCGCGCAACCATTCAAAATTATATTGGTTGACATACATAACGTCTACGAGCACGTGTATACGGCGATATTTTACGAGTAATCGAAAGCGCGTGCGCGTTAAAAAATAGCGAGGCGCATCGTTATTCCGGACGATTAAACAACGCAAACAAGTTTCCTCGCGCAAAAAAAATTATGCATAAAATGATTGCGACGAGATTCGTTTCGCCAAGATGATTTGAAAGCTGCCGAGTACTTAGCGACGGAGAGGAGGACGGGGAAAAAAAGGCGCGCACCATCCGACGACGAGAAATTTAGACGCTTCCATCTGGCTAACTGCCATCTTCCCCGAGCGCAATTCAGTTTGTTCCGTCGCGGGCTTCTTCCGCGATACTGATAGCGCGCTAAATAGGCTCGCTCGGCGTTATTACCGCAAAACTGTATCTCCGACGAATGAGTTAGCGTAACTGTAACTCCGGCGCATCCAGTCCGCTTAATAATAATAATAATAGCGGCGCCGACGGTGGGGGGTAGGGGGGGTGCGAACAACAAACAGCAGTGAGGTTGTTATATAGCGGGATGCGCGCGCCACCCACGCCCGTCGTGCATGAAGTGCCTCGCGAATGGGACCGCGAAAATTTGTAAGATTTATTGCGCCGCAGCGCAGCTCGCTCTCTCAATGCACTTTTGCCGCTGTGTGTGCGCTAGTGGGGATGGAGCTGTACTGCACCCACACAGAAGCGTCCGCTTGCATACTTTACCGCGGGCTCCCTTCGGCTATTTCGAGCTATCAGTGCATTACATTCAACTTTGCGTGGTAACAATGGTTTTTGAACTAAGTGCCTAGCGTGCCAGCCTTATTTCATTGGAATTTCGTTAGATTCAGCTAGCGACTACCTATTTTCAGCCGTATATAAGGACGGCGACTTATGTGTACGTTAGTCCACTATTAACCTCTTTATTTATAGTTTCGAACTTTCGATTGTTGTATCACATTTAACGAAGTGTTACAAATCCATCGCTAATGTAGATACGTGTATTTATTTTTATGGCAGTATAGTCTCGTTTTAGAAAAAGATCTGAGCGGAGAATCTTCTCGTCCGTTGAATTTTGCTGAAAATATTATGAAAATTCATATCGTTCTGAACTAAAAAATACTGCAATGCGCTCGAATTAAATTAACTTACAAGTAATTAAAAGCTTGAGCTAACATGTAAATTTTACATATTTAAATTTTGAAAAAACATTCGTTTAAAAAAGACTGACCCTCTTATCGAAAAAGCTTAATAATACATTACGCACCTTGGGAGATAAAATAAGAATGTCCGCAGATTACCCACCCGAGCCGGTGACAAACGTGCATTGTGAGGTATTATTATTCACCTCTCGTGAAGCGTATATAGTACTATTCTTTTTTGGCACATCCACGTGGAAATTGCCATATTTTTATTTCAGCGCTGAGAGAAAAATTGGCACTTTTTGCGAAGGTGTGTAAAAAAGACTTTATTGAAAATCAACGTCTTGCTGCGTTTGTCTGTTTCTACTTCTGCGGGCTATCTCTTGAATGAATCTATTGGTCGAGAATCTCGTTATCGTGAGGTCACTATACTACTCTCTAGTCTTACCAATCCGTTTCTATTCGATTTTTTAATCATTGTGGAAGCAATTGTCGATGATTCGAAGAAATCGAATACACCCACAAATAAACTAGCTGTTTGGGATCCCGGCAAATATCATTTGTATGTACATACTCTCTCTCCCCCCTTTTAACGTGTTTTATCGAAACAAGTAGAATAAAAATATAACTCGTGGCCAAAATAAACAGCAGGGATGAGATTTTACGCAAAATTTCTTGAACAAATAGTCTTTGTACAATTCATCGCTAAAAAATGAAAAAGCTTTAACACAAAAATCTTTATTTTCTATAAAATTAGAGATTTTTTTTTCTAAAAAAATATAGATCTATAAGTTAAAGATTTAATCAATCAATGTGCATTTTCTCTGCTATTTTGCTGATGAACTTTGTACTAAATGAAGATTGAAATGGAAAGTTTTCAGTTCATACTTACAAGAAAATGTACTTTTTTTAATTTAACAGCTATATTATTACACTAAATTGTGATATAAATTTCTTATGTTCACTTCGCGAATTTAAAGGGGCGTGACGTACCAAAAGATTCTCCTTTCTCACCGACATATCGATCGATACTGCAGCAAATTTTCATTTTAACAGTAAGCTTAATAAGCTTAAAAGTTAACAAATATTTTAACGACATTCACGTATGGCTTTTTGTAATGAGGTTTGCGGGAGCAATTTAAGCGCGATTGCAGTTGATTATTAACGATGATACAATATATATTGCTTACATTAGATAGGAAATTTTCGCTCCAATTTGCGCGCCCTAGCCGTGAAGTCCGTGATTCGCGAATAAACGTATAACGAGAATGGCGCGGTGCGGCCAGTGCATAAATTCACGTTGCGCTGCACGTTAATTAGTGCCTCGGCTCGATGAGAAGATTTCGCCCTGACGCAAGCCTCAAAAAAAAAGCGAAATAATAATTTTTTCCAATTTTTAATTAAGGAGCTCAAACGAATATGACTAAACCACGTGTCGTGTGCGATTTATTAAAGCAACGAGTTATTATACGCACCATTCGGCAAATTGGATTGATCAAAATTCTCCATTGTTCCGTTTAATGATGATGTAGCAACCGTCACTGTTATGTAATTTTATTAACCCGATTTATACCGTCATTAAACATGTTGGCTAATAGGGTTAGCTAAAGAAAATTTTTACAGATTCCGCACTATCCACTATATCCGTCTGATAGAATATTGAAAAATATATCGTGAGTTAAAATTTATTACCAATGTGACCTCACTATATAGGGTAGTATACGTATATTGTTCAAAATCATGAAGTCCCGTGCAATTTCAACCCGCGATATCTTTGTTAGTAAACCTTGAATGAGAGCTATTTCCTCCGCGTGATGACCCTGCTTTAGCACAATTTATCGCATCAATATTCTTTTAACTATTTCTAATTCATTTTACCAGAAAATTGTTATATAACAAAACCTAGAGAATAACCTATTGCGAACCTTAAAAAACTCCAGATCTAATGATGCAAAATATTTTTCAGTAGGGTTTAAATGGAACACGTTATTCTTTTTTTATACTAATTAAATGTAATTAGTTTTTTTAAAAAAGCAATTTTTGCAATCTTAGAATTATTTTTCTCACATTAAAATAAGCTCTGAAGAATATTTACGCCAATCTGCCCCGGAGGATAAACTTTCGATAAAACAGTCACAAGGATTTCATAAAACTTTTGTCCGAAATATAAAAATGAAAGTTAGCTCGAGAATTAGCCATAAATCGTCCGCGCCAAAGTGGCAAACAGTGGGGATGCATCGAGTGCAAAGCTCCTTCGAGAAAAGAGGAGCACGGATTCGGCTTTAATTTACGAGGGCCGCGGGTTAAAGACAGTGGGAAAAGCTCCGCGCGCTGCCTCGCGGCGTGTCGAAAGTTGCGTATATTTTCGCGTTGCGCGCGGCAGCGGGGCATTATTCGACACGGCTTTAGCGCCGATATACGTCTGCTCGACAGTCCCGGCGGCTATAAACACGTATAGCCGCTTCCCGCTCCGCGAGCTAACCCCGGAGCGGCGCGCGTTCGCTAGTCGGCAACTTTCGAAATTTACGCGCCGAACTTTCCCCGCGAAATAAAATTAAATCGATCTCTTATGTCCGATAATTGAATTTCAGATTAATCGGGCCCCATCCGAAACTTTTAGTTCCCGCGCGCTTTTTTATCACCCCGTCCCCTTTCCCTACCCTCGCAAAACATTATGCAAATCGTACAAAGGAAGGGAAGAGGGGGAGGGAGGCGTCTCGCCGGAGCTTAATTAATATTTTATCGCGGCATCGCGAGAGTGTGAGAATGAAAAAGTCGGGCCGGGCACTTACGTACAGGTGCATAATGGGGGAGGCGTGCGCCTCGCGCTGAAATCGGGGTCGCCTAAAGCGCGACCCTTCGATTGGACGGCAGGCCCGCAGCTGCCGCGGCACGCGAGCCCATGCCCCCGCCGTAATGAGCCCCTCGTTGGAAATTTAAATCAGGCTGCAAATGGACGCGCGCCTTTTTTTGCCAGTTACTGTACTGTACTGGCACACCGATGAAAATTTCAATCGAAGACAGGCGGATAATTTCGTTGTCGATGTTGGCGTTTAATTAATTGACAGCTGCTGCGACCCAGTCTCCGTCGATGTGTCATGCGAAATAGAGCATCGGTGTAAACGCTGTTTCATGCCGTTTATTATCCCTCCTGCGCAGTAGAACGAGATATCGCGCCATCCGTCGATGTGCGCTTTTTCCATATGCGCTGTAGCTAGCGAATGCGCAGGAAAATTAATGACACATGCGGAATGACGGAACTAATCAAATTTCATCTGCAGGAAATCGGTAAAATGTGACCGTCGATGACCCCGGTTGAGCGGATCTGTCTGTATGACAGGGAGAGAATTTCAACGTAACAATTAAGAGAGAAACTCGCAATTATGGGGCGCTTAACTTCATTTGAAATATTTACATGGAATCTCACAAAATTGCGGTTATTTCCCATTGTTCAGATAGGGTGTAGAACTTACTTAATGTGTTATAAAAAATTCTTGTTGCTTCATCCTATAAGAAGCTTTGTAACAGTAAAAAAAACGTTTCTTTAAAAGCGAGCCGTGTTAGATGTCTGTGATGTGTTTGAGATGTTTTGGATTATATTCTAATGTTTTTTTATAATGACTGCATGGACTATTTAACAGGTTCACTCCGGCGTGGTGTAATTATAGTGTATACCAAACAAATTTATTCATAAATTCATATCCAAAAAATGTGTTTGTGTAAATTTTGTATACAATTACAATTACAATTAAGTGAACTGCAGGTATTAACTTTTGTTAAGTTAGTTAATCTATAATCTTTTTAGATAAGATTATAGATCTAGTCTAAAATTAAGTTTGAAGAGGCTATACTTATGCACTTGCGGCTGTCGGTTTTTAAATTGAACTTACATACGACTCCTAACGTGCTTATACCTCGATTGTTCTTTTGGTTTTCTAAAAATTATCTGTTTCTGAAGTCTAAGTATAGTCGAAATTTATTTTTGTTTGTTACTTTATAAGTGCATTTTCATTAAATGAAATACCAAATACTTTTGTCGCTAAATTTATACGCGCGAATTTTGTCATTATTAATTAACCATAATTTGAGTGCATGCGCAGTTATATTTACACAAAGGTGTAATAAAATCCTACTGTAGAGCTTCAAAATTTTTGAGCGCTTTTACGGTCCAAAAATGGGCTTCTATTATTTTTGTATACGAAAACATCTCCAACAGTTTTAATAAAATCCGCGATCCAGAGATCTGGTGCTCTTCTAGTTAGCATATTTTAAATGTATACATTAAGATCAAAGATAAAATTCTTTATGAATTAAAAACAGCGCTACGTATAAATTTAATGAAAACCGGGTGAGGGTGGTAATGCGATGAATATTGTAAAGGAGGCTTCATTTAAAAGCCGACGGTGCGGGCGCAGAAGTTTGGCGCGCACAACGGGTGGCCGCCTGTTCATTTTTATACACGTGTAAAATGTCGACGAGGCCGATTTTGCTAAGTTTTAAAGAGCATTCATTAGCATGATTGAAGATATACGCGAGTTTTTATGCTCCCTTGCCACATCTTACGCTCTCGTAAAATTTCTTTGCAACTTTCGCTGGAACTTTACGCGCCGCGCGCTCAAGCTACATTCTATTATATTAAACATTATGGCGCTTTTTTTTAAACTTCCTTCGCGCGCTTTATAATTTATTTTGAAGCTGCATATTTTTACATCGTTAATAAAGTACAATAGCTATTTATGGTCGGTATAAGGGAAATCTATAGAATTTTTAGCTATTAAAAACCGTTTTTAATGCTCTTTATTGCCCTCCTTCTTTGGTTACCCTGCAAAGCACACAAGTCGGACTGGGTCTTTAAACTCTTGGTTTAATTGTGTCACTTCTTTTCTGCTGCTTTTTTATAATTGCCCTCCTATATCTCTATAAAAGGAGTGACTCTTGTCAGTTAAACATATAGTTAATGAAACTCAGTATGACTTGTGTGCTTTCTAGCGGAATCAATGGAGGGCATTAAAATGTTCTTAAAATACGCTTTTTAAAAGTTTAAATATTCTATGAACCTGTCCACATACTGTTATTTATTGAATAAAGGAAACACTGAAATTTGAATGAATTGAAAAATTTATGTTTCACTGAAAATACCTTTTTTAAATAATTGATATTCACCGAAAACAAAACATATTAAAAACATCACATAATTGGATTGTTTATATTATGAATAAAAAATTACGTTATATTCGTACGGTACAATATTGCAAAATAATCGACCAAAAATAAATAATTTAAAAAGTATTTGGTTTTTCAATATTCTATTGGAAGGTAATGAATAAAAATAAATATAAAATTAAAAAATTGTTTCATAATCATATCTAATTACACAACTGCTAACTAGCTCAATGCTTAGTCACTCACTTGACTTTGTCGTAAGTTATTATTTAAATAACTAGTTTGAATATGATTTCAGAAAAAGTGTTAACTTCGAAAAAATTGAATTTTTCTATAGCTTTGTAAAAAACAGAGGTCTCTCTCCTTTTGAACTTTTATTGCCATTTTTCATTGAAACTAAAATCAATACAGGAACTAACAAAAACACGAAATTCGTATATTCGTTTGTATAGAAACAGTCTTTGTAAGCACAAGAAAGAAATATGTTTTAATTAAAACTTATAATTCTACACTCCTGTCAAATTAGTAAAAAAAATAAATTTTAAACGAATGTATTTCAGCAAATATTACAATAAATTAAATCAAACATTACAAGAATATCAAAAGAAAAAGTTTCATCAAAGAGAAAAATTTAGTTCAATTTCAAGTGAACTGTCACTCGCTTTGATATCCATAAACAAGTGCGCAAATCATTTCAAAAGAAAACTGTAGTCCAATTTCAACTAAATTTTCACTCGCTTTGATGTCTTCAAACAAGTGCGCAAATCATTTAAAATTTTTTTATGCAACTCTGTGCGTAAAAGTGCCTTATATGGTGCGTAAAAGTGCCTCGCTTCGCTCGGGCGATAAACTCACCCACTTGCGAGAATCAACTTTTACGCACTTGTATCGAAATATACTATTT